>APFE031623922.1:86985-102080 GCA_000404065.3 Pinus taeda
AGTTGAACTAGTTGTATTTAGTCTAACTAACAAATACACTAGTGATGAGTGGTGTGAATTAATTATTAACTAATTCACTAATTATTAACTCATAAATCAACTAAAGAATACATCAGTTAACTCAATGCATGGACATTTCAGTGGAGACAAGTGTTAGAGGTGAGTGAAAGGGCAAGACAGCTGTCAGTTGTGACTATAGTTGTGCATGAGATTTGCACAATCAATGGATTGAGTATTGCCAATGAGGATTGCGTGGTATAACCAAAGGGAATACGAATTTGGAGCTGCTTCTTCAATCAATTCTCATGCAGGATTGCGCAGTGGAGGCAGGCAAGCAGCAGAGGAGATTTGAACCTGTGATTGATTCAGATCTGAGCTAGTTTGTGTGTAACAGGTGGAGATAGTACTGAGTACTTGCGAGGAGTATTGTACTATGTATTGTTACATGTTATCAATCAATATAATATACAGATAGTTGAGGGTTTTTCAGCTGTATTCTTTCCCCAGTTACATACTGTGTTGATATGTGTGTTTGATGTATCAATGTGCACATGCGATTGTTTTAATTCCGCAAATTGTTGATGATCAACGTAGAGGAGGTTATGTATTATGCATGCATTCCGCAAATAGTTTATAATCAGGATAATCTCTATGAATAAGTGTTATATATTAAAAATTTCTACGGGATTGGGCCTTTATTTTATAGTTAGAACAAATACAATCCAAATTAAAGAGGAGCAATGGTGCTTTGGAGAAGTGAGAAGGCGAGAATCTCTTGGTTTTTCCTAGATTTAGTTGGAAGTAGAGATCATTGATCAATAGACTGATCAGTGATCCTATTGCAAAGAAATATTAAAGTGGAACTATGGGAGAAAGGTCAGAGTGAGCAGTGGAAGCATGGAGGCCTAGAGGAGTAACAATAGGAGTAAACACTTAGTCTTTTTAAAGGGGAAGAGGAACCCATTAAGTAATGTTGTAGAGAGAAAAATTGTCAAGAAATACATTAATTGACAACTTTGGGCTAAAATAAAGTCTTTCCTAGAAGTTTAGACGCAATAACATTGAAAAGTGATGGCGTTGGGCTAGCGGGATAACAATTAACGGAGTTTGCCAGTCGACAGAAGCAAAGTTCCATTACCTAGAACATAAATACCTTGATAGGTTTATTACATTCACTTGTTGATGAGATGTGCTATTGTGGACATGCTTCTGTAGCCTTGAAGAGACAAAAAGTGGGTCCTGCTCAGAAAGTTTCCACCTCAGGGGGTTTGGTAAACACTTTTCCTATAGTGTCGGGCTATTGAAAGTGGGTTGGAGACTTTGTCAACATGAATTTCAATTAATTGATAAATGAATAAAGGTTGGGCGTAAAGGACCATGCTCATGTGGTGAAGTGGACCCCGCCCGAAGGTTTCATAACCCAATAGGTTTTGTAATATTTTCCCATTTCACCGGGCTCAAAAAACGAGATTGCATGGTTTTTGAACCAAGTACGTGTAAACAAATGGAAGAATTGGAAGAGTTGACAGTAGGTGGGCCAGGTCGGAAGTTCAAAGAGTAAGTAATTAAGAAAAGGTTGACATTTGGAGGTTCATGCCTTTTATGTTCTTGATTAAAAAGCAAGGTTTCAAGGCAGTGAAAAAAAAGATGGGAGATGAAATCCAGCTAAGGTTAAAGAGGGCCGAGGTTTATAAATGTTGTGTGCCTATATAATTGACTTAAAAGGGCTGAGATATAAAAGAGGATTTGCGTTGGATCATTTTATGAAGGGTATAACCCTTTCGGATCCTCCCACTGTGATGTATTTATAATAAGATTTATTATCCAATAAGGTGATCGTAAACATGGTTGAAGGAGGTTCCTGTTCAGAACATATTCCAGACTGTGGTAGTTAAGAAAGCTCAAAATTGGGCTCACATCAAGTGGTATTAGAGCTTTCAAAGCTCTGAACCCATAATACAAGTGAACGAGAAGAAGAATCTGAGCTACAACAAAGGTAATTTTGATTGTTTTGCAATTATTAATATTCAAGATTGTGATCACAGAGAGAAGCTTAGAATATTTATGAAAACATTGGAGATTGTGAGCACAAAATACTACAACAGAAAGACACCTCCAATAGAAGACCGAAACAGAGGAAAATATTTGAGACTGAAACTGTTGGAGTAGCAAAGAAACAAGTTTGGGTATTATTTGTTTTAGATGATTGCAGATGTAGAAGAATTTGATTGAGGATGTTTGTTTGAGGAAATTACAATAGAGTTTGCAGAAAATGATGTAGTGCCCTTAGTTGAAAAGTTAATTACATGCAAAATACATAGGTGAGGTACAAAATATTGTTAAGAGGGAAAGATCTTGAGGAATAATTCATAGGTAATTAAGTTTTGATACTGGCCATAAGGTGTTTGTGTTGTAGGTAGCAACTATACAACAACGAAGTTGTGATGGAAAAAGAAGAAGGAATCATCAAAGTAATGACAGAAAAAGAAGTAGTCAGGAAATATCAAATGAGGATATGTTTACATGTTGAAGCAAACATCAAGCAAGATGAAATTGACATTAGTTAGATAGCCAACAATAATGTGAAAGAAAAGAGGGAGCAAGAAGGTCCTTAGAGGAAAGATAATTGTGACAATAACCCAACAATAGAGTAAATGCGACAGAAGAAAAGGTTAGGGCAACAAAGTTCTCAAAGAGAGGTGATCAGGTGGAATCACAACGACCTAGCATATTTTGAAGCTGAGGAGCATACTTGCTTTAGGAAAATAGAAGAGGTTCTATTCAAAGAACTAGGAGAAAGTGGAAAACTTCCAACACATAGAAGTTGGGTAGATGTTGCTGCAGGCAGTTCCACAATAAGTGTGGGTATAATTACTCAAAGACAGAGGCATAAACAAAGAGAGAAAGAGGAGGCTTGTTGTAGCTCACAAGTGAAGAAGGAGAACGAGTAATTCAAATGGCTACAAAAAGTCATGTGATGGGTTCAGAGATATGTCATAGTTCAAGAAGGCATGATGCCGAGACAACTAGCAAGAGGAGAATGAGTGAAGAAGAAAGAGAGTAGGAGATAGATGAGATAAAGTAAGAACTCAACCAACTGAAGAAGCAAATACAAAATAAAATGAATTAGGTGTATAAGGAATTGGTGAGAGAATTGAGGAATGGAATTTATATTAGGAAAATAGTGCAATGGCTAGTCAAGAAATTTCATGCAAGAAATTAGAGAAAGTGGACGAGGCATCTGATCAAAAAATGGTTAAGGATGCTTAGAGATCTTGATTCTGAGGAAGAGGTAGAGTGCATTTTTGCACCAAAACAAGGATCAATCCTAGGAGAGGATGAAAATGATGAATATGTTAAGATGATACCTTTTGAGGATTTCACAAAATGTTTGGACAATCAATAAATGATGCCCAAAATGTTGATAGAATATAAATGGTATATTGATTTTAATTATAATAATTGGTATGTGAATACAGGGGTTGTTGTAGACAAAATATAAAACATTGATTATGTTAAATGCACAGAGGAAGAATAGTCACCAAGTACTGTCAGATAGGCTAAAAAGGTGACAAAATTGCTTTGGAAGAATGACTGAGATGAAGACTATGAGCCATGGTCAACTGCAACAATGGAATAACAACCTAAGATTGAAAAGCACATGCGTGTGGATGCTAATGATGATGAAGAGAAATTTGTTACAGTGAAAGAATCTCGATCCAATAGTGGCAAATATTTGATGGGAAACTTATATGTTTTAGTGTTGCATGATGAAACGATGATGGAAGCAACAGAGGAGACATCAAAGGATCATATTTTTTAAAACTGACAATTGGTTTGTGTCTGTAGGTAATGAAAGTGTGCAAGAAATAATGAAATGGATTGGAAATACTTTAATTGATTAAGTACAAGAACATTGGGAGAAGACCTACAAGATTGCAGAGGAGTAAGCATGGAAAACATTGCAGCTGAATTGAGATTTTTAGAAGATTGGTTGGAGAATCTGAGGATAGTAGATTGCAATAGTCCAATTGAGGATGAGGTCAAGTTTTGCATGAAGGAAATGCAAAAACAAATGGACAAAAATGGTGATGAGTTCCAACCATAAATGTAATGAATAATGAAAACAACTATGAGAAATTGGTATCCTGATGTGATAATGGATAACAACAAAAAATTTCAACAAAAAATCAGTGACTTGTACCATATAGAGGACAAGCTAGATCTTGAAATAGAGGAAATAAGGAAGCTAATGATGAAGGAGCCTAAGTAGAAGAGGTATTTAGGGTAGAGGAAAATGAAAGACAATATATTGTAGATGGTCGAGAGAGACTACATCAACAAGGAAGGAGGAAAACTACAACATAAAGTATGGAAGTCTGGAAGGATGAAAAAGACAACAATGAAGATGCAACATATCAAAGAAATGGATCAAATGCAAAACAAAGTTTGGGATCTAGGAAGATTCAATTCATCAACACATGGTTAGGAGACCATGATTCTTTTTCACCTTAGGAGTTTGATGCAAGAGGATCCCACTTCTAAGTCAAATTTGTATTTTGACTAGACCTATGGGTTTTCGTTTACCAAGGGAGTTGGTTCCCTAATTGAATGTAATTATTGTATTTCCTATGTTTTTAGAGAATTCTAGAAAAATATGTATTTAGAAATATAATTGTAATCAGATCTATTCTTTGGGAGAAGTCTCAATAATATTGAGAGAATTAGAGAGATTTGGGAATTGGTTAGATATTTTGAGGAAAATATGGATCTAGAGGATCTCATTTATGTGAGAAAATGATGGATCTAAACCAAAATTTAGCTGTGGATCTTTTTGTATAAATGGAGTCAATTTGATGAAAATAGTGGCCAAGTGTATAAAAGAGATTCAAGAGGTTTTAGGGCCAAGTAGGGACAAAAGGTAGAGAGAAGGTCAAATAATGTATTTTAAGCCAAAGCACCTTTTGTATTTTATTGTATATAATACATGAGGATACTTTGTTTTGAGTTTGTGGATCTAGAATGCGAGCCTTCATTTATTAATCATCAACCTATTATGCTTAGTTATTTTGTTAAGCTCAGGGGAGAGAGCGTTTAAGAATGTATGTCGAAACTAACGTATGATATTTAGAATCTTTTTGAAGTGGGATTCATCCTTTATTTCACAATCAAAATCATTATGATCCAAATCAAAGAGGAGTGATGGCACTTGGGAGAAGCGAGAAGGCGAGAATCTCTTGGTTTTTCCCAGATTCGGCTGGAAGAAAATATCATTGATCAATGGAGTCATCAATGACCCCACCGCAATGAAAGATCAAAGTGGAAAAATAGAAAAGATCAGAGTGAGCATTAGAAGCATGGATCCCTATAGGAGTAACAATGTGAGAAAACACTTAGTATTTTTAAAGGGGAAGATGAAATCGTTAAGTAATGGTGCTGATAGAGATAACCATCAAGAAATAAATTAATTACAACACCAAGTCAGAATAAGGCCTTTCTTGGAAGATTAGAAGCAACAACATTGCAAAGAGCTCACACTAGGCTAGCGAGACAAAAATTGATGGAGTTTGATAGTCAACGAAAGCAAAGTTTCATTACATAGAACAAAAATACCCTGGAAGTTTTATTACATTCACTTAATGATGAGACATGCTATTGTGGTCAGGCTTACGCAACCTTGACAAGATAGAAAAGGGTCCCACCTGTAGAGTTTCCACCATGGCGGGTTTTGTAAACAATTTTACCAATAGAGATGGGCTATTGAAAGTGGGTTAGAGGCTTTGTCAATGAGACTTTACATTAGTTGATAAAATAAGAAAGGTCAGACATAAAGGATCAAGCTCACATGGCGAAGTGGACCCCACCTAGAGGTTTCATAACCTGATGGGTTTTTTAATCTTTCCCGTTTAGCTGGGTACAAAAGAGCGATCTTGTGTGGCTTGTGGATGAAGTACGTGTAGACAAGTGGAAGCATTGGAAATAGTGATAATAAGTGGGACATCTCAGAAGTTTGAAGAACAAGCAATTAAGAAAAGGTCGTCATTGGGAGCTTCAGGCCTTTTATGCACTTGGTTGTAAAGAAAGGTTTCAAGGCAGTGGAAAACAAGAAGGGAGCTGGAATCTGACATAAGGTTAAAAATGGTCGAGGTTTAGAAATGTTGTGCGCCTATATAATTGACTTAAAAGGGTTGAGATATAAAAGAGGATTTGTGTTGAATCATTTTATGAAGGGTATAACCCTTTCGACTCCTCCCACTGTGATGTATTTATAGCATATATTATTATCATGTAAGGTGATCATAAACATGGTTGAAGGAAGTAGAGTGGAGCATCTGTCAGGTTGTAGCTTGAAATGTAGGGCGTTGGAGCATCCTTCCAGTTGTAGCTAGTAAATAAGGCGTAGGAGCATCCCACAGGTTGGAGCTTGTAAATCACGGGGTTGGATCCTCCTTTAGTTGGAGCTGAAAATTTGATGTAAATATTTTTGAAGACAAATATTAAGAAGTGTTCGATGGTTTTGTCCCGGAGAGGTTTCTACCTAAAAATATTCGTGTCTAATATCTCTATTGTTATGCATTGTTGAATGATTATGCTTATCTAATGATAATAACAATTAATGCTTTGTGAAATTAAAAATATACTAATTGATAAGAAATATTAATTCAACCCCCTCTCAGTATTTCTAATAGGACCATGGTTTCTTAGCCAAAGGATAGTCTCATAGATCATGGAAAAACTAGAAAACAAAAAAAACGACGACAAACACGAAAATTAGCTCAACCAATCTTCACACACTTAAGTGAAGAATAGAATTTGTATGCACCTTTCCAACACCACACAATAATGTACTTGAAGGTTACTTCAAAAATAGTCAATATAATAAATAACACATTTGGGAAACTCCACGTCTCAAAGGAGATAGCCCACCAAAATTTGAAACTAGGAAACGATCTATGGACCCACAATACTTCTTTAATGGGAAATGAAGACTTTTCAAAGCTTGGAATGAAGTATCATTCACTTTTCTTTAAAAAAAATTTTATGATATTTTTTTCAAAGAAAACCTTGCATAAAAATCTAAGGGATGCTTCTTGACATGTGGATGACATCCCTAATAAACTCATTGACATAGGCAACTACACCTCACTCACGGGGATTTAAACTAGGCCCCTACCAGCATAGAGCACCAAATGCCCAACGATAATGGTGATAGTTGGTTCAGGTAACCCCTTGGGTTAATGAAATATTCATGATATGTGTGTTTATTGATAAAGATCGTGGTTCATGTAACTCATTGTGTGGATCATATTAGAAGAAATTTGGCAAAATAAACGTCCCTAATCACCTAAGGGATTATATAGTGCAATGATTGATTTGTATTAGGATTGGTAGAAAGTTGAGGATCCATGCATTAGTCAATGATTGTTTCTCCTTGCTTTACATTTCTTACCCTCTAGGCTCATAATAGGATGGGATGCTTGTAGAGATGTATTAAATTTCATGGGCATGTCCTCTACGTTTCTTTAGAGATGTGTCTCTGTGGTCAAAATAGAGACATGGAAGGGAAAAGAAAAAGGTTCAACCCATCATTATATTACTGAAAATGAAAACATGGTTGCAAAACAACAATAATGTTCAAAAACCCATCACTTGGTATATGTGGTTATTAAATAATACAAATTCGTCTATTGTGTCGAAAATTATTCATGATTCATGCATTTATTATTGCATAGGAAACACTGTTCATTGTTCACGATTGATAGATTTTCCAATGATATAAGGAAAATTATTGTGTGATATAAATTATTCATGAAATCAATTATGTACAAACTGATAAGTTGGTTTGAATGAAGGTTTTGGTGGGGTTGCGGTTTTAATAATCATTTAAAATTATACAAGTAAATTTGAGAAAGCTTCATTTCACATTGGTTGTGAGGATTGGTTTGTGGTAATGTATAAACATCAATAGATCATATCTTTATAATAACAAAAAGTTTACAAAGAAAGTGGCCCATTATTATGATTAATTAATTGTACGGTGATTATGCTTGCTTGTTCAACCTTCCTCTACGTATTATGTGTGGCACGCATATGCATTTGAGAATAATAATGTTAATAATTGTGGCATACACCAATCTTAGGGTGTTTTAGAATAGCTAATACAACTATAAAAGTGTTATGAAACTAGCTCAAGGAAAAGATAGAAAAGATAGATCAACGCCTTAGAATTCAGCCTCTTCGAGGGGGCAACCTCCTTTACATTACATAAATAAACAATTCTTGGATGATTCAAATGACAAAACCTCCTTTCTATATATAGGAGTCTAAGGAGTCACAATATAACCCAGCGACCTAACAATAATAATATAAAGCCACAAAATAACAATAGAGGGATTCTATGGGGCACAGTGATAATAATATGGGGACAATAGGGGCACAACAATATTAATAAGGGGTACAACTACAATAGTAATGGGGTAATCACTAGTATTATAGGGACCCAACAAAAAGATTCCTTATATCCTTATATAATGAACTATATAAATAATTATTTGCCTCCATTTTAGTTCAACCAATATCAATAATTCATTGTTTATTATATTATCGATGAAAATGACATCTATTGTAGCATTCCATGTTGATGAAAATTAGTATAGGTATATTTATACCATTACATCATTGATAGGTTGGTTAAGTGGGATTGGTGATACCTTACCAAGATTCAATCCCTCACCCCCGAGTTTGATATGTTTGATTTGCATGTAATGCTTAAGCACAAGGAATCATATTTAAGATTTTTTCTAATAGTACCTTTGTAGCGTTATGTGTATAACAAACTTGCCATTTTCGTGTATTGCACAAAACTAGTGATGCCTTTTCTTTCAATATGATACATCATTTTCAATTTTATAAATTAGTTAAGTCTAAACTTTGTCAATCTAAATGTTGGTATTGAGTTACAAGTTTTTATATTGATGTGATAACATTTTTGCAATTACTTCAATATGGAAAATGAAAAGTTTCACGACAGCATATAACTATGTATTAACAATATTTCTCCATATATTTCATAAAATTGTATGTATATTCCCCAACATTGTTAAAATATAATGACAGACTTTAGTTCACATTTCTATTCAAGGATATAATCTTATGGAGATGGACATCAAAGATTAAATATAGATGAAAAATTTCAATGAATTTTGCTTTAGTGGTGAAGAAAATGATTTGTTAAGTTTCTCATCAAAGTTTAATTATTTCCAATACATAATTAAGTAATTGATGTTGGATACAAGTTCTAAGTATTTTTTTATATATATTAAATCACCTTTATCTTCATAGTTTTTTTTTTTTAAATGATAACTCATTTTTTTAAGATTACCAAATTCAAGAACAAGGTCAACCCATGCTCACAAACTTAAGTGATGAATACATTTTGTTGGTACCTTTCTACCACCATACAATAATCTACTTGAAGGTTACATTAATTAATATTCAATACAATCAAATATACTTTTGGCATTTTTTGGCTTTGGTAATTTATGTGTAAACCCGATAATGTCGCTTTGCTTTTATTTGTTATGGCTACCTCTGTTGCGAAGTGACGAGGTTCTCCCCTGAATCCCAATCCTAACATGGTTGCATTCCAAGTTCTTATTGCATCCTTGGGAAGAACTGTGAAGCATGCCCCTCCACATTTTTTCAAGAATATTGACAAGTTATTGAGATTCCTTTATCCCCCAAATTGTGTTATACGACCATAACCCAACAAGCAATAATATAATTTGCTAGCTTAGTGATTTATGGCCTTCTCGTGAGGCTATGATGTTGTGGGTTCAAAAAAATTGGGAACCAATAGTATAGGGAAATATCTCTTTCTAGTTCTACAAACATGACTTTTTCACTTTTATTTTTCAGAACAAGGAAGATTGAGACCTCATTTTTTGAAGTGGACCATATTTTCACGGAGCTCAATGTATGCATTTGAATTGTTGGACTCTTGAATTTAATCTAAAAAAATGGTATCCCCTTGGATGTAACAGTTTGGGTTCGTCTTCCTCATCTCCCTCTCCATTTCTAGAATGGTGAAAATTTGATATATATTGGAAATGCACCAAGTAAATTTACAAATTATGCAATCCCCAAGGATTAGATCTTCTCTTTTGCTGACCTAGAAAAAGGGTTACCATAAGCAATCCAACTAACCCTAGGAGAATGGAAGCATATCTAGGAGGTAGACTATGAACAAATACTGTTTAAATGTATCCACTATCATGAATACACGAATTTTTCAAGCATGTCCTAAAATTCCCCCGTAGAGAAGGAGGCACCAACAATTGCAAAACAATTGCAAACAATGAAGAGGACAAGAGGAAATGATCATTAAAAAACCCAACCCCACCTCCCCCTCCATTCCAAGCAAAAAACCCCAGCTAAACTCAACAACAATAAACCCCCTATGATCTATAAATTGTCATGGATATTACATTAGATAGTTTATCAGAACAAGTCTGATAATTTTTTATTAAAAATCCAAAATCTATACTATAGGGTTTATTTATCCTTAGATTTATGAATCTGTAAATTATTGTTTATTTCATATTCATGAAAATTATAATTATTATAAAACAGAGATAACAAAATCAAAGCTCACAAATCACAATTAACACAAGATATATCCTATAAAACCCTTTCTGGAGAAAACCTAGTTAGAAGGTGAGGCCGCTTTGCTCTCTTTTTTGGAATAGAAAATGGATAGAAGTACAAATAAGCCAGGTTTGTGGCTCATGGGCTACTAGAATGCAAAAATTATCTCTATTTTCTCTCTCCCTATCCCTCTCGGCTACTCTTCTTGTCTATGGAATAAAATTCCCTAAAAAAGAATGAAATCCATTTTCCTCCTAGCAGCTTGGTTATAACATAGCCTGATAGCCTACTAGTGGTTAGGTTTGACTCCTTAAAATATTAATGAGACTTATAAAATGGAATATTTTAGAATATTCTTCATCATGATCACGTGTCTAGCCCATTTTCCATAAGTAACGGGGGATAATGTGGCATCCTCTTGAATTATTGTTGTCAACACCGAAAGGTCAACTTCCGAGTGGCATTACTTTTGCATACGAACTTCGATTGAGGCAATTCTCGCACTGTTGGAAAGGTATTTATGTGTAGAATATGAAAAAAAGGTTATACACTAAATAAATAAACCTTTATCCCAAAAAATTTCATTTGATACCTAAAAATTCTCTCAAAAGCTTTTAGACCCCAATTTTCCAAACTAGGCCTTGTGGGTAAAAATGGTCCTGTGAGATTATTCCTCCACTTTTTCCACTCTAAAAGAATTGAGATGGATGTAAACAATATAAAGATCCAATCCAAAATAATTTGGAGCTCAACCGAAGCAGCGGGATCCTCCTTGTACAAGCAAGGAACATGAGGAATCTAATGAAGTGAGAGGAAAATCTAGCGATACATCTAAGAAAAGAAATTGAGGAGAAAATGAACTTGTGTTCATACAAACCCAAAATAGCTTCAAAGTCCTAGAAAATATATAAACATCTCAAATTCCATCGAATCCAAACAAATCAGGTTCCAAATTTGGAGATCATCCCTCTTACACTACATTAGTATAAACCTCTTCCTTTCCACTCCATGATCTATAAACCTCCCTTATCCCTCCTTCATGCGTAGATTCAAAGAGCCCTTGATCAATATTTGATTTTGGGGAATATTCAATAACAAAATAACTCAAAAATAGAGGGTGTCCATCAAATATATAATCTAGGGAAAGATACTAAAAAAAGACAAGGACTTGGGGAAGCAAAGATTACTAGAAATAAATGGATTTGAAATTAGATCGAAGGACGATAGTAGTTGAACCTGATAAAAATGATGGAAATCATCTCTTGGAGTGGTAGGGGATTAGGCTCTAAATCAAAGAAGAAATATTTAAGAAATCTAATTTGAATTGATAAGCCTATGATTTTACTTATCCAGGAGGCCAAAGTTAGCACCAATGAAGTTGTGGAACTTGTTGCATACGTTTTGAGGAACAACACAAGGAAAGTTACTAACTTTGGAGGTGATTCTGGTGAAATTTTCATGGTTTGTAATTATTCATTGTTTTCATTATAAGAGGTGATCCAAAATCATCACTGGTTAATAACCTCACCAAGACATATTCACTCAGGTAAGATATATGTTATCTTCAATGTTTGCATGCCTATCATTCCTAGAGAAAAACATCAATGCTAGGAATCTCTTATTAGCATGTAGATAAGTTGTCATATGATAGAATAATTGTAGGACGAGATTTAAAAACAATAATATATTTATAAAAAAAGAGTGGGGTATTAGAGTTAAATACCCCTTTGACGAAATTTTGGAGGATCTCATTCTCTCATGGGATCTTCTAGACATAAAGCGCTAAGCTTGGAAATATAAATGGTAATAGTAAAAGGCTTGGTCATGTGCACATAACAACTCACATAGACATACTTATTGTTCATCACTTCTCTCTATTTGGCTTCCCAATAATATATTCAAGAATAGTACCTTGGTCATTCTCAAATCATTATCCAACCAATCTTGAAATGAAGGAGAAGAAAAACCTTGGCCCCATCCCCCTAAATACAATCCACTTTGGCTTAAGGAAAAATACATAATGGAGGCTTTGAAGGGAGCTTAGAACACCTGGATTTTAAGGTCTCATTGACCTTCATATGGGAGCAAAAGAATAATTTGGCCATATCAACCCAAAAATTCTCGGTAAAATTCTTTTATTCTCCCCCAGGCTTGGAGATTGCCTCTTGTAGAGGAAAGTTGGAAAGCATCCAAAAAAAGATTGAGCATGAAGAAATTTATTCCAAAATACTTCAACATGAAAGAGAAATTTACTTCTCATATAAAAAACCCATTAAAAATTATGAAATAGAGTGGTGGTTAAAATCAAAGAGTGTTTGGCTCTCCGTTGGCAATAAGAACACAACCCACTTCCACAAGCAAGAAAAATCTAGACAATGGAAAAACAATGTCATGTCTATCAAAACTATGGATCATCATCTTCTTCATAATTTCAATTGCATTAAAAGAGAAGTTACTCGCTATTTCTAGGATCTCTACTTAGATCACCCTGATTCGACTTTAGGGAAGACAACAAAGATTCTAGAACACATCCTTAGGTTAATCACACTAGATGATAATGCCATTCTCATGAAAGAAATTCGAGAAAGTTGTTATGTAACTAGCTCACAAAATAGAAGAAAATATAGATCAACGACTTCAAAATCAGCCTCTTCGAGGGGGAAACTTCCTTTACATTACATAAATGAAAAATTCTTGGATGATACAAATGAGACGACCTCCTTTCTATATATAGGAGTCTAAGGGGTCACAATATAATCAGAGCCAACATAACAATAATATTGTAAGGGCACAACAATAACAATAGTGGGCTTCTATGGGGCACAATAATAACAATATGGGGACAACATGGTAACAACAATAATAATAAAGGGCTACGATGACAACAATAATAATAAGGGAATACACTAGTATTATAGGGAACTAACATGCCCCTTTCCTTCAAAAAAGTGTTGTCCTCAATTCCTGAGTAGTTCTAGATTCTTCTATATAAAATTCTCATCCTCCCATGTGGAATCTTCAATGGGTAAGTTCTTCCACTTGATGAGATACTCTGAAATTAATTGATTTCGTAGTTGTCAAGTTCTTGTTTTAGTGACTGCTTCAGGTTACAATATGATTTTTCCTTCCTTGTCAAGTTTTGGAAAGATTGTTTGAACTGGGACCTTGTCACCTATAACCTTGTATAAGAATGAAACATGGAAAACTAGGTGCACTTGGGAAGATGCAGGAAGTTCCAATTTGTATGCCATAGTACCAATATTTTGTAACACCTTGTACGGAACATAATACTTTTGTGATAATTTATTATCCTTCTTAGCTTGCTTGAGGGACATTTGTTTGTATGGTTGTAGTCATAGAAATATCTAGTCACCTACATCAAAACTTCTTTCGCTGCGATGTTGATCTGCATGTTGTTTCATTCTATTCTGTGCCAAATTTAGGTTATCCTATAAGAGTTGGAGAACTTTTTATTGATGCTTGATGTGATCCTCCATTGCTTGAACCTTAGAATTTTCTCTTAAATATGATGTGATGGACGGTGGATGATATCCATAAATTTCCATAAATGGGGTTGTTTTTGCTGCAATATGGAAGGAAGTGTGATACCACCATTCAGCTAGAGGCAACCATTTGAGCCATTGTGTCTATTTATTAGATACAAAGCAACGAAGATGTCCTTCCAAACATTTGTTCGCTATCTCAATTTGCCCATCAGATTGAGGATGATAAGATGAGCTATGACCTAACTAAGTACCGAGACAATAGAATAATTCTGTCCAAAAATTTCCAGGGAAAATATGATCTCTTTCGCTTACAATAATCTTTGGGTTTCCATGTAGCTTTTGAATTGTTTCCATAAATGCAGTAGCAACTGTATTGGCTTTAAATGGATGAGATAATGCACAAAAGTGTGCATATTTGGTAAGTCTATCAACTACCACCATGATTAGACTCTTTCCTTTGGACTTGGGTAAACCTGTGATAAAATCCATTGAAACCTCCTCCCAACGTTGACTTGGAATGGATAAAGGTTGTAATAGACGCGGGGTCTTAATTGTCTCAAATTTATTTTGTTGGCAAACCAAACATTCCGCCACAAAATTTTGAATATTAGATTTAAGGCCATCCAAAAAAATTCCTTCTTAACCTTGTGGTAAGTTTTTAAAATTCCTGAATGCCCACCTAAGGGACAGGTGTGCAATTCTAGAAGAATATTTTGTTTGATTTGGGAATACTTACATACGTATAAGCGATCTTTGTACCATAACGAATCATTTTCCAGATAAATGTATCAGATGTACTGGGATCTTGCTGCAACTTTTGAATGATTTCCCACACTTCTTCATCATTCTTCCATTCATCCCTTTCTTCGTTTATCCAATCTAGTTGGATAATAGAAATGGCACAAAGCAATGCTTCCACATCCTCATCCTTTCTTGAGAGTG
>APFE031623922.1:110395-131681 GCA_000404065.3 Pinus taeda
AAAATCTGGAACATGCTGACCCTCCAAGAGTGTCTGGTATGTGTGGCCGAATTCTGGGTCGCTTTTGTAGAGAAGTGGCCAATCAGAAGTCTCGTGCCCACAAGAGTTGAGCACATTCGTTAACGCCATGATCGATGGTCGACTGAGGCAATTTGCAACATTATTGCTGCTACCCTTCTTATACTTGATATTCACATGGAACTGTTGCAGGTATGTGGACCACTTCTGATGGCGATCATTCTGCAATTTCCCTTGGGTCTGTATGAACTGCAAGGGTCAGTGGTCTATGTGGATGACCGTTTCCTTCCCCAAAATGTAATGCTTCCATTGTCGGTAGGCCTGCACAATGGAATGCATCTCTTTGTCATATGTGGGATACTTCTGGACTGTGTCTGAAAGTGTCTCACTGTGATATGCCACTGGATGCATGTGTTGAGTAAGGACTGCCCCTATAGCATAGTCAGAGGCATCTGTCTCGACCTCAAATGGTTGTTGCAAGTATGGTAATGCGAGCACGGGTGCCATGCAGAGGCGATCTTTCAACTTTGTGAATGCCCTATGTTGAGATTCAGAACAAAAGAATTTTGCTTTCTCTCCTCCCTTGGTGACTTGACTCAAGGGCCAAGTGATATGAGAAAATCCCAACACGAATCTGCGGTAGAAGTTGGCAAGACCTAGAAAGTTGCGGAGCTCTATCAGAGTGGTTGGAGATGGCCAATATCGAATGAATTGGATCTTGGATGGATCCACATGCACCCCCTGTTCATCAATAATGTATCCCACATACTGAACCTAGGTCATGCCAAAAGTGCATTTCTCCAAATTGGCACATAACTTGTGTTGCCACAGTGTTTGGAGAACCTGTCGGATGTGGTGGAGGTGCTCTTCCCAACTCTGCTTGAAGATCAGGATGTCATCCAAGATACCACTACAAATGAGTTGGTGAATGGCCGCAAGATGTCATCCATTAGCCTCATGAAGGTTGTAGGAGCATTCGTCAATCCAAAAGGCATCACCAACCATTCGAACAGGCCCTCCTTGGCTTTAAAGGAAGTCTTCCACACATCGGAGGGTTCGATTGGTACTTGGTGATATCCTAACTTCAAAGCGATCTTGCTAAAATATTTTTCCCCCTTTAGTTGGTCCAAGAGGTCATCAATCCATAGGATCGGGTGCCTATTACAGACAGTGATCTTGTTCAGCGCTCAATAGTCAATACAGAGTCTCCAAGTCCCATCCTTCTTCTGTACCAACACGATCGGGCTCCCACAGGGTGATGAACTTGGACGAATGTGACCTTTCTAAAACAGCTCCTGAATTTGCCTCTTGATTTCATCATTCTCTAGAACGGAGCACTGATAGATTGGTCCATTGGGCAATGACGCACCTGGGGTCAGATCGATGGAGTGCTTGACTTGACAATGCAGAGGAACCCCTATGGGGGAGGTGAAGATGTCCTCGTACTCCTCCACGACCTTGTCCATCTGTAGTTGTCGTGTAGAGGGGCCCTGTCTGGAGGTCATGGCCACTGTCTTCTTCTTTCGTTGAGGGCATATCATCATGAAAACAAATTTCCCGGTTTTGGAAACAAGCTTACTGCATTGTTTTGCAGTAATAAAAGAGATGGTGGTAGGTGGTCCTACCTTTGGTATCCTGTACAACTTAGTTCCCAAAGTAACAATAACATCACAGGGCCTTGATTCATACACAGCATGTCGCTTCCACAAGTATGGTTGTCCTAGTAATACATCACAAACTTTAAGGGGAGAAATGTCACACAATACCTCATCCATGAAGGGCTTGATGTTATATGGAAGGCGACACTGCTGGCTCGCACGAAGATCCCGTCCTTGGTGAAGCCACCCGATGGTGTACGGTTGTGGATGTGCTACGGTCGGTAAGCCTAGCCGCTTCATGACCTCTATCGAAATGAGGTTCTTTTGGCTCCCGCTGTCGACAATGAACTGTAGCGGGGAGCCCTTTACCCACATCTAGGAGTGGAAGAGACGCTCCTCCTCCTCTGGATCTTCGGGTTCCTCCTTCTGGATCTTCATGGTGGCAACAATGGTGTTGGGCTCCGTGTTGATAATCTGCTTCCCTTTGTCATTCCCCTTGTCAGGTATTGACTCAGAGTCAGAACCTACATTCGATTCTGAAACCTTTAGCTCAGCCACCAGTGACTGCTTGGCCTGACACTCACTTGTGTTGTGAGTGGAGCTCTTATGGAACTCACACCACTTTTTCGTGTCCTTTTTTGACTTTGCGGCACTATTCTTTGCTTGCAGCTTTGGCAAGTTGTCTTGGGCTGCCCTGCATTGGATTTGTCCTTTGTTCTGTGGTTTGGGGGCACCTTTCCCTTGCTTCGGATTCACAGATCCAAAGTCTCGCTTCTTCTGTTTAAATTTTTGCTCGAACCTGACGGCATATCGGTATGCAATGCCGAGCGAGGAGATGTTCAGGAATTCTATTTCTTCCTGAATGTACTTGTGCAGGTAGCTGTAGTATTTGAGTACCAAATGTGGCTCTGAATCCTTGATACCCAACTTTGTGTGAAGGGTATGGAAAATATTAGTGAAGTATGGCACGTCTTGGTCCCTTCCCTAGCGCAGTGTGGTCCACTTTATGTATTGATCCTCATAGCTTCTGACAGGGTAGTACTACTCCTTGATGGCATCCCGGAATGAATTCCAAGTGGGTGCAACCGAAAATAGTGAGCCCGTACTTTCATCCTTATGCTTGTAGTAGGTTTCCCACCAGTCCTTGACATGGGGGGCTGCTTTGAGAAGAGCGAAAATAATATTTTCCCGATTGGAAAAATCATGAATAGAAAAATAAACCTCTAGCAGATTTAACCATTTATCAATGACATCTGTGTCTATCTGAACCTCGAATATGTGGATTTCAAAATTAACTTGTATCTTAAATGGTGTGGCGTTTCCAGAGTAGTTGTTGGAAGCTGATGCGTCGCCCCTGGGTAGCCGCTGAAGGACCTGGACAAAGTTGTCCATCATCGCGTTCCTTTGTCACTCGAGGGCTTCTTTAAGAAAGATTTTGATAGGATCTCCTGCCCTCTTGTCTTTCTTTTCATCCGCCATGGGAGGCCGTTGGGATTTGCGAGGCTGGTCTTGCAAAGGTTTGACTAGTTCAAGCCCTAACTCCTTATATTCGGACCTCGTTAGGGACGTGCAAATAAAAACAGGGAAAGAAGCTAACCGCTCTGATACCACTGATCTGGATTTAAACAAGAACACAAAAAAATACAAAGATAACCATATACATAAAGATGCAGTGGAAATAATACTTCATTTCAATAATGTAAAACACTAAAATATGCTTACAAACAGAAATGGAAATAAATCAGCTAGGGCAATGGTATCTTATCTCTGAGAAGAGATGTGGTGGCTACCTGCCTTTGAACTGTGTTACAATGAGGCTCGAAGGCCTAATTATTGTTGAGAAACAATGGACAACCCTAAACATCCAAAAACCTAACCCTAGAAGATGAAACGGCAAACTGTGGGCCCCGTTTGGGTAAATTGGTACATCAACTTCTTGGGGTCGTAACTTTGGCATATGATCTTCGTTTGATGTGCACAGTATCTCGTTAGAAAGATCTATCTGAGAACTACAACTTTGGGAAGAGAAACATTGGTACATGGAACCATGTTTCCCAGGTTTCCTAAAAAACTTCGTTTAGGGCCTAAGAACAGCTCCGGAAGTTCAGGACCTGAAAAACTGCTAAAAATAGTAATCTGTGCTACAATTAAGGAAACTGAAAAGCTGAAAGAAACAATGGTGGGGGTCCAAGTGGACTTGGTAGGTGGCCACCAATATCCACCTAGATCACTTTGACAATTGGTTAGCAACCAAACTTGTAGAGAATTATCAACAAAACAACATCACCATTAGCATGTGGCTCTGGCTTCAGTTTTAATAGAGCATTATAGGAGCATTATCAACAAACCAACAACACCATCTAGCTGTTGGGTTATAAAGATAACATGTTCTTCCATGGTTACTCTATATAGAGATACATATTTGGAGATAACAAGAAATAATGATTTAAAAAACCACTTCCAAATAAATTCAATGGGAATTTATGCTTTAATCATCTATTTCCTTCTCTACCACTCTTAAATGTCGTTAGAGATGTCTATAGCAATGTCTTCCCTGAAAATAGACAATCTCATTTCTTGCATCTTAATGGACATATAGTTGGAAATAATAATAAATGCCATTGCTAAATTATTTAAATTTGTGAATGTTCCTCCCTTAAATTATATATACCATTTCACTACAACTCACATGAGGGTGCGTTGAAACAATCGTAGCCAAATGGAATCATCCATTATCAAATTTGTGTAGCACCATATATGAAATTTTTTAACATGATTAGGGGTCCTTACCATATTTCCATTCAAAATATGGAATGTCGAAAGGAAGTTTGGTAAAGACTTAATAGTCAATTTCAAAATATCTAGCAAATTTAACGTTGTCAAAAATGGTAATTGTGTCTATGGTACGGAGTTCTAACTGCCAAGGTTAAAACCCCTAGATTGGCTTCTCCACTTCTAACAAATTATCCTCCTCATCGATTTTGTGAGATTTCCATCATTTGGGTGGACACTATTCTCCTTACAAACAATTGGGCTAGAAGGGTTGAGACTGATGTACAAACTTTTTAAGGGAGATCTTCTTTGCTTCTAACCTCATTTTATAATCCATTGCACTGTGGTAAGATATTTTCACCTAACAGGGAGTCTATGAAGCATGTGCAAGAATAGAAGATCTTGCATTCGACATTGCATGCATAATACAATGGTTTGAACTCCAAATATCATAGTTGGAATTGCATATAACTACAACAGACACAAAATTCCAGAAAAACATCTCTGGTAGATAGGGGTGATGAAGGGAGGATGCTAACTGTGAATCCAAGGAGGAAGAAATATTTTGCATTCATAATCCATGAAGGATACACCAATGGGCCTACTGATACGTGTTTTTGTTAACACAAGACAACTGGTTTCTTTGGGTGTTGGTAGACAAATTTGTCTCCCTGGAAAAAACTAGTATAGTTTGGTTTCAAATAGGGCCAATGTTGGGCGAAAACGTGGCCTCTTTTGGACATGGTGTAGCTAGCGTCTTTATAGATGCTGTTGGTGTCCCGTATTTGTTGTTTTTTTATGTAGGCTTTCGATTGGAAATCACTAAGAACAAAAAGAAAGATGTTGTCGTTTTACTCTCGGAAGTCAGGTGGTGGTTTATGATTGGCTAACCAGGAATGGTTACTTTCCATTGACAAACACCTTTGGACATAAGTGATTGGAGGTGCCCAAGGAGTAGATTTTAATTGGAGACTCTTGGTGCTTGGGATCTTGTGAGGGTAAATATCCTGATGTTTAATTGGATGCTCTAAAAAAATACTTGGATATTGGATGTTCCTTGCAACAAAGATTTTCTTAGAGAAGTCTAGAGCATAATCCTTGCAGAGGCATGAGAAAATTTGCATGCCCACAATTAAAATTACGTAGACAAATTACCATATGGATTCACAATTAATAAAAAAATTATTACAATTATTAGGTTAGATAATTTCTACCATCCTACTCCTCATACTTCTTGTCAAGTACACTCTGAAAGCATCCAAGAAGAGAAAGAAACATGTTCCCAAATGAGGTAAGTAATCTACACCAAGATAGGAATTGCACAAATATGTTTGTACTTTTTGAACTTGCGAGGTGGGGGGGGAGCTACCTGAAAACCACTTGGAGATCAGTAAAGAGTGTCTCAGGTGGAACTATTACTGTTGTGGTTATGATTCAATCTATGGTGGTGCCGTGTATGCAATTATTGTGTGACCATGTATAATATGAATGCACATTAAAAACTCCACAAGAAGCCTCTGTAGCAACAATAGAGAATTCAGCCTTACCTCCCAGAAAGCGCTCATCCAATTTCAAATTCAGTGTCATCAATAGAGATGTTGAGAGTGGGTGTAGGGATAAAGGCTTACAAAAACCTCATAATAATTTAAGGAGGCCATATATAGAATGATAGGATCACACATGGAGAATAAACCTTGTGATTTGTCTGTCTGATAAAATTCCTCTATCATTCCAATTGGTTGCAAGCCTCATTATTTGAACGACCAATTTCCCTCCATTTACTAGACTTTCTAGTTGTGGAAGATCATGTAGGACAGTTGGTCTGACCAATCAGGTGGTGTTTGTCAGACCTGATGACCCAATAACGGCGGGCGATTTTGAGATTTTGATTGGTCCCTCACACTTCTGTGTCTAGTTTGAACTTAGACAAGTCAATGATTGTATAGGTTGCAGGTGTGCACTTTGCTGACATGGTGGATTGCTCATTAGTTTTAGAGGGGATAGTGGACATTGGTAAACTTATAGATGTATCTATTTTAGCTGAAACATAGCACGAAAAGAGCAGAGAAAGAAAGGTTCAGACGATTGATCCATAAGGTCCTTCAATCAACGCTCTCCACAAGACACTTTACGAGAAAACTAATAAACATTCTATAGCTCAGTATCACACAGGAGATTGCCATGCAAACATAGATGGTGAGATAACTGGGGGAGTTCAAAAATTTTCCAAAAACAACAAGCCAATCAATCGAGCAGAACATATTCATAACATAGTGCTGGGTGTCGAAGGTTATTGGGATGAAGTAAAAATATTGTGTAGATTTTTGCTTGTAGATTCAACAACTTATGTGATATACTAAAACATAAGATAAGAATATACTCTACTGTTCAGCGGAAACCAAAATTGATCGATGAAAACAATAACCAGAAATGGAAGAATATCAATCACACATAACACAATATTTATATGGGGAAAGCAACTTCTAAAAACCCCAAATATCTATATTGCATTAACCAGAAGATATGAGAACAAAATACAATGCTCCTTCAACCCAAACAATTCCTACACTAGTACAATCTGTCTCTCTGCCTCACAAGCTAGCTCAAGCCAACCCTTAGCCAATTATACTGCCTTCCAAGCCCCTACTTCCTTGCTCACACAAGCTCCACGCACAAAATTATCCTTCCTATTTCTTGGTCTCACCAACTCGTGCTCACCAAAACAATGATTAAACTTGTGCCTTCATTGCTGCTTTTAAAGGCAATTTATTTAACTAAGGAGTGATTTATTTTAGGCCTTCTTCTAATTGCATGCACCATCTGTACAACTCAGAAAAGTATACAACTGATAGTACACTATCCTTGAACTCTAATCTCAACTGGGTCTTCCTCTGAACTGACATGAATGAGTTATTTATGAGTGAATATTTAGTTAACTAGTGTGGTACTGGGGATGCACTGGTGCACTACTCCACTACTAGACCTCCTACTAGTTTCTCTAATAGTTAGAACTAGCTTAACTGACTATAACTCAATTAGACAAAGTTATCTAATTACAAATCAAAATAACTCAACCTGGGCTCCTAAAATTTAGGGATCACTCTACATGACTCTAGATAGACTTCAAATTTGAATTTCCTAAGTCAATTAAGTCAACTTAACTTAGTTAACTGCTACAAGTTGCTATGAGAATAGAATTGCAATTTAATTCCTAATTTAATTCAATGACAAATTAAATTTGAATTTCTTGATGCTATTTTTAACATTTCTTTTTGCTATTTTCAACATATTGAAACAAAAGGCCCTGGTGGGTAGGTGGGTCTTCAATGACATGATCGGGGAATAAATGAAAGTTTGGGTAGAGGAAATATGGTTTCCGATCTTGAAATACAAACCCTGGATCAAAATGCTTCAAAATGGGTGGTTTTCATTTCACTTCACACACTCTTAAGTCGTAGATATTATTTAGAAATCCCCACGGGTCATGGGTAGAGGATTTCTATCCCTACAAAGATGGAAATTTGGTTTTGATCTCGCAAAGGACAAACCATGCAGAAACATCATATGGGTCAATCTCCCCGGCTTGCCTTTAAAACTCTGGACTAAAGAGGCGATTTCCATAATAACAAGAAAAATTGGGAACTTATTTTATCTGGATAAGGGCTACCTCGGTGGGATAGAAAAGAAAACAACACGGTTTTTAATTGAAAGAAACATGTCAGGGGGCCTCCCAGCATAAGTAAAATTATTTTTGGGCCCCTGCTCCAGAAGGAAGATCATCGACTACTAGGGAGTGCCATTTTTCTATCTCTGTTGTCATAAAACATGTCACCTCTTTGCACATTGTCCAGATCATCATAGATGGGGTAGTATGTGAGGCTGACCACAAGAATCCTTCAATGAACATCACACAAAACTTCACTCAGAGATTGGCATGCTCCCCCCTCCTCCTTCATCCCCCATAGAAGGCTCAATTCCTATTATAAACTTCATGCTTGTAGCACATAATTAATCTTCTTCAACCCATGATTCTAGGACAATAGACAAGCCCCTTCAGAAAATGTCTCCTCTCATTCCTCCTCTGAACTCCCCCACATTCCAAGAATCCCAACCTAACCTATCTTCTCTTCATTGAATTCCCATAATCAAATCATCAACCAACCTTGCCTCTCCAATCATATCAAGGATTGATTCTCATAAGGTCCCTACACAATACTTCAAAGTTCTTAGGTCTCTTGAAGAATAAGCCTCCATTCAATATTATAATCCCCAATTAGATTTGGAGCCCCGTCTGGCTATTCTTTTTCTCCATTCACTGAAGATTATGAGTTGGAAGCTTTAGATCATGATTCTTAGAGTGGATTGGAACCTCTATCAATCAAGCAATGCTTTTTTTTTTTTTCCTGGTCCAAGGCTTGCGAATTGGGGGAAAAATGTCACTACTAGGGAGAAAAAAGGGGCCAAATACAAAAAATTTGCAAACTTCACCATGGCCCCCTCAAATATTTTGGATGAATTTAAAGACCCTTTGGTGGGTAAGACAATATACCCTTAATTCTACATCCATCAAGTTTGAGCATCTTGATGTTTCCATTTCAGTGCCCCGGTTTCTTAGAGCAATGTCACTCATGTAGTCATCCCAGAATGATCATAATGCCCCTTAACAATCGGGGCCTGAGTTCGGTCTAGAAAAGGAGAGCCCTCAAAAGCATTTTTCTGATACATAATCTAGATATAATACTATTACAAGAGAAAATTCTCAACAAGGAAAAGACCTAGGAACTACTTTTTTCAATTACATCCCAATTGGCATGTCTGGAGGTTCAACTGCTCAATGTAACCATGGAATTTTATGATTCAAGGGCTATAAATCCTTAGTGGAAATTCTCCTCTCTGGGTTTCATATTGGGATCCCTTATAGACTTTGGATAACCAATGTCTATGCCCCATACCAAAATCAGAAAGACCATTGGATACAAGTTGAAAATAGTGGTATATTGGATTTGGACTCCATGATTCTAGCACGAGATTTTAACCTCACTCTGGATAATTCAGAGGTTTGGGGCGAGCAAACTCATGCTAGAATCACTTGAAATACATTTCAAGGATCTATTCTTCCAGAATTATTTTACAAACATTAGGCCTGACATAGTTCACCTAACATAGAGGAACAACAAATAAGGATCACAAGGCATTTCAAAAAGACTTGACTATTTCTTGGTGAAGAAAGGCCTAGCTAATCATTTCACAAAACTGAGCGCATGGATTCTTCCTTCACAAATATCTGATCATTTTCCAATATCCTTGGTCTACAGAAACATAACAAAAGGGAAGCCTGCTCCCTTCAAATTTAATCATTTTTGGCTAAAAGATCAGGAATTTATCACATTGGTCCGTGATTTCTGGACAAAATACAACCCGAGCACAGACAATTCATCCACGAACAGTCTCAGTTTCAAGCTGAAAAAGTTTAAACAAGTGGTTCGAAGTTGGGCCCATTAACAAAAATTCACCAGGATCAGAGGGATTATTCCAATAGATGCACAAATAAAATATCTGGAAGACCCTCTTTCTACTAACTACTTCTTTGAGGATTCCAAACAAAAGTTAGAAGACTTGGACAGGGAAAAACGACATAATCTTGCTTCAAGCGAAGGAAAGTGAATAGAAGAGTTGACATATGTGGGTCGACGAAGGGAATAAAAATAACATATATTTTCACGGGCAAACTTCTAGGAATCGACCAAAAAATTCAATCTGGAAAATAAGAAGTGATGCTGGGGAATACTCCATGCATACAATGAGATTAAAAAAGAAGCATATATATACTTACAAACCTCCCTAAGAGTGAGAGATGTTTCTTCCACCTAGGAATATATTAACTTTGTTTCCCTATACCCTCAAATGTTTGACCAAGAGATCTACTCCATGTTGGAACACCTTGTTAACAAAGACAAAATTCTTCTGACTCTTAAAGGGATGGCCAAGGGTAAGTGCCCTAGTCGAAATGGATGGGCCTTTGAACCATTTCTCCATTTTCAAGAAATTATGATAGATGAAATCAAAAAATTAGTGGAGGAGTCTAGAAGACTCGACAGGGTCTCTGGGGCTGTGAATGTAACTTTTATTTTCCTAACCCCAAAGTCCATGGACCTAGCCTCCTTCTTGGAATTTATTCAGATTTCTCTTTGCAACACAATATCTAAAATTATTTCCAAAATAATTTCCATTAGGGTCAAACCAATTCTTTCGAGATTCATCTCTCCTGAACAATTTGGCTTCCTTGAGAAGCAACAGATTCACAATGCAGTGGGAATTGCACAAGAGTGCATTCATTCCATCAAAACTAAAGATATTAATGCCTGTATGATGAAGACCAAACTCTCCAAATCATTCAACTGTGTCGATTTGGAATTCTTATGGATGATCCTGTCAAAGATTGGCTTTGGCCTTGTTGTTGCACAAAGTGTCTAGGCACCGCGACAACGCTTAGACCGGGGGCTGTCACCCTGATCCCCGATGTCTCCTTTTAAGTCGTCTCCCTAGGCTAAGGGGTTAGACCCTATGGGATAAAAGAAGACCAACTGGTAATCAACTGGCTTGGGAGACACAACGAGGGAAACAAGCACTTGATTAAAGCTTAGAGATAATTTGATTAGGTTTTAAATACTTAAGACTAGTGCCTTCGCTAGATCAAGTAATTGGTTTGCTTCTGCTTGGAAAATAGAAATATGAACAAATCCTTTGACAATTGCTTGAAAATATTTACTGAAATGTCTAGCATATGATGAGCATTAAAACAATCAAGCAATAATTAATTTCACCATATGTAAGATATTCAAAAGATGCATAGAGCTCTAGAAATTAAATTTCAAAGGATCAAAATTCATTATTCAACCATGAAATTCAAATGCTAACCAGTTCATAGAATGATTCACCACTTTCAAATAGCTAATCTTCACATAAAATTTAAGCGCATTTAACTATATAAAAATGACAAATATTAATCCCACATTAAAATTTTTAGCCTTAGCGGAAAAGATACACCAAAATTGTAAATGTGACAAATCCTTGAGTGAATATGGCAAGACTAAATGTGAAAAAATATTTCAAAAATATTATTATTATTATTATTATTATTTTTTGTTTTTGTATTAAATGATTAAAATCAAAATCATAAAATAAAAACTAAATTCTAAAATAAGATCACACCAAAACCTAAAAACCTTTTTATTATTTTTTAATTTTTAATTTTTTTTTAGAAAATCTAAACAAAAATAAATCAAAACCCTAAGATTAACTTTTATGCCCTTTTTTAGGATTTTTATATTTCTTATTATTTTTATGATATAAAGTTCTAAATTTAAAATTTAAATAGAACAAAACTAAAATCAAATAAATCTAAAACTAAAACCTAGCTTAATAAAATCAAAATCTAATCTAATCTAATTAAAATTTAAATGAAATGGAACTTTAACAAAAATTATTAAGAAAAATAAAATCACTTCTAATTAAAATTTAACTAAAAAACAAGCGCTAACCCTAACCTAAACTAACACATAGAGACCAAAAGAATTAAATCGTGAGGCTCCAAACCTATTAACCTGTATGCAAAAAAAAAATCGAATGTTTTGTTTGGTGTTTGCTACGCGGGTAATCAAAGGGAGGAGGGCAGCTGCGAAATGGTAGCTCGACGGGTTTGCAGCAGTGATGGACAGGGAGGAGGCTGCTAGTAGCGTGGTTGGACGAAAACGCAACAGAGAGGCAGCACGCAACACGTAGGTGGGTAGCGGATGGGCGGCGTAGAGAAGTTTTCACGCAGGGAGAAGAGTTGACTACAAAATGAAGGATCAAGGTATGAAGTTGTGTAGGTAGAAGGAGTGAGGGTTTGAGGCAGCGTGGAGCTGCAATGAAGCCGCAGGAGGAACAACGTGAGGGGTAGCGAAGAAATGTGATGACATAGGAAAGGATAGCGTGGAGAAGGGCGTGTTTGCTACAGGTGAAGGACTGGATGTGAAGGTTGGAGTTGCGTAGGGAGAAAGGATAGCAGAATGGAGGCTGCATGGAGGGTTGGAAGGGCTTGTAGTGGACAGGTGAGGGTTTGGACAACTCTCACCTTAAAAAATTTAAAACATTTTCTGCGAAAATGAAACCCCAACATATAGATAGCTCGGGAAAACTCTCGAATTTCTTCAGAAAATTCTAAAATATTTTGAAGAGTATCCCTGTAGAAATGATGCAGAGGCCAAATCTTACCCTCTAAGGCCTAGATCTGGTTTCGGAACAAGACTACACCTTCAGATCTACAACCTATAATGACAAAAACAAACACCCAGAAACAAAATATGCAAGAAACAAAATTAAAAACCCTAAAACCAACTACATAATTACAATATTCATAGTTTAAAGGCTTGAAATAGCCATATTTGTCAGTATGCCATATAAATATTTTCAGAATTTTAAATTTAATGTGAGATGCTTTAGAAAACCCTTCATGCATTCATAAGAAAAATTCAAATGATAAGCCCGGGATCAAAACTAGCTGGGCTCTTCAGAATATGCTTCTCAGGAGTCGGCTGGTTTAGCCAAGAACTTCCCCAAATGGCAGTTGATCTTTGAAATCAAGATTTTCATACACAATTTACTTCAACCATTAACAAAGAGGGAGAAAACGATACTAAAATCTAGATCTAATGGAGATACCTGCCATCATATTCAGAAATTTAACTACCATTCAAACCTTAGTAACTAAACAAGATACCTGTGTTTAAAATCACTCTTCATCATGCTATCATCAATGGCTGAAATTAAATTTATGCAGAAAAATAAAACATCTTACAACATTTCCAGAAGAGTAACACCAGCAAGATTTCAACCCCAAAGTCTTTCTTTATTGCACATGAAAAAAACGATTACAAGAGAGCTTTCTTTAGCACAAGACTCACAGATCGAATTATCTCAAATGAGAACTGACCCCCTATTTAAAGATAAATTTCCCAACGGCTAGTTCGAGTGATGCATGTCAAAGTGATCTCGACTGTCGATGAGGATCAAAATATCTTTTCATCTCATCCGTCGAAAGTTTAAATGTTGAGGAAATTTCAAAATTTTAAAATTAAATGAATTTTAATATATTAAAAAGGAGTTGTCTTTAGTGCGACTTTTTGAACTTTCCAGTGCCGAAATCCGATGGAAAAAATTGAGGTGAAATCTCGATTTGTGTTATTTAAACTAGTTTTTTGACTGTATATATGGATTAAGCACCCTGGAAAACCTCTAGGGCACTTGGATTGCATAGGATTACCCATCAAGCTTGTGATTTCAATAAATTGGTGTCAGATATTAGAGAAATTACACCGGAAAAACCACTTGTGTAAAGCTTCCAAAAAGTCGCATAAAGACACTCCTATTAAAAAAATTTAAAATTTTTGCATTATTTCCTCAAAACTTTGACTTTTTATTATTTATTTTATTTTTTTTATTATTTTTTATATTTAATTTAATTTAATTTTATTGACCCTTGAACTTAGCCTTTGGGAATTTTACCTAGGACCTAGGACATCATGATTTTTACATTTTTACATCTCAAGGGGGAAAACCCATTTGACATAGACCCTCATAGACTACCCAGTTCTGCGACACAAACATAATCTAGCAGATCAAGCAATTTGTAATAGCCTAACTAAATAGTTAGGATTATTTCCAAATCACTTTTACATAGACTCGATCTAACACACTAGGACCCCCCTAAGATTTTAATGACAACATCCATTTTGGCTTTGGGGTAAGGCTGAAGGAAAACTCTGCCGATCATGGATTGGTGAGACAAAGAGCCTTCCGGAATGTAGATCATCATAGAAAATTAGGTTCACCTAGGAAATTACATGCATGACACCGATCTGCTAAGATTATTTACAATTTACACATGCATACTGGGTTTACAAAATAACATGATTAGGCTGATGATGGTAGTTGAATGACACTGACACATCGATCAAGCACTATCCCTTTTGCGAAAAAAGGGAGTGTACTGCTATGGGTCGTTGACACGTAGTGGTCAACATCTAGCTCTACTTGGGGACACGTTGCTGCATTGTAGGAATGTGAGAATCCAGAATCTGCATCCACATAACACACAATAAAACATAAGTAGTGTCCATCCAAAAATCATCATATAACATTAAGAAAAGGAATGATATAAGCTCTTCATTTATTAACTATCTAGTAACATGAAAAGTAAATCTAAGCCTAAAACAGAATTGAAAATGCTGAAAAAACAAGGAGTGGGGTTAGAAATACAATACAGAGGATGCCAGTTGGCATCAGATATCATCTTTGAAGAACAACTTGAGCATTTGACCATTTGCAGGTAAATCAAGTGGTTCACCATCCAATTTGCTCAAGTGGAATGAATTTGGTCCAGCAATATCTCGAATAATGTATGGTCCCAACCATAAACTGTTGAACTTCTTATGTTTTCCTGGTTTTTCAATCTTGCGATCCCAAAGAAGTACCATATCTCCAACCTGCAAAGATCTAGATCGAGAGGATTTATCAAAGCTTTTATTAATGTTAGATTGACTTTTACATATAGTATCAAAAGCTGTCCTACGAGCTTCATCAAACTCCACAATCTGATCTATTCTATTTTGAAGTAGAAAAATGCTGAAGGAGCTGATAAGGTGGAAATTTTAGGTGCACAGGTAAAGTTACATTCAAGCCATAAACTGATTCAATGAGACTTTTACCAGTGGCTTTCTTTTTAGTAATCCTATCTGTCCATAAAGAATACTTGATTTTTCTATCCCATGATCTTTTATTATCTCCTACTATCTTCTTGATAATGGTTATGAGATTTTTCTTACTTGATTCAACAAGACCATCACCTTGAGGATAGTAATTTGATGAATGAGATAAGACAACGCCATACTTGAAACAAAAATATTAAAATTCCAAAGAACTAAAAGCCTTGGCATTATCAGCAGTGATCTTAGTAGGGACACCAAATCTAGTAATGATATTATTTTCAATGAAATCCATAATGACCTTTTCAATGGCATTCTTAGCAGGGATGGCTTCGACCCATTTAGTGAAATAATTAGTAGCAGTCAAAATCCATGAGTAGCCATTGCTAGAATTTTCATGAAACTTCTCGATGAAGTCCAGACCCCAATGCTAAAAAGGTGCCTCCACAACGACAGGTTGTAAGGGAAGGGAAGCAAGCTTCTGTTTCCGAGTGAACAGTTGACAAGCTTGACAACTTCTAACAAACTTATTCACATCAGAAAAAATTGAAGGCTAATAATAACCAGCTTTCAGAATTTTGTGGGCAGTAGTTCTAGCAGCATAATGACCACCACAAAATCCTAAATGAAACTCAGAAACTAACTTCTTGGACTCAATTTCATCAACACACCTAAATACTATGCCCTCAGGATTTCTCCATCCAAGGCCATCCTTCATGAGGAAATACTTAGTGGCTTTTAATCTAAGAGCCCTTCTCTTATGAGTGACTAAATGGTTAGGACATGTAAGATTTATCAGGTAATAAACAATGTCCTTGTACCATTCATGCTCTCCTAATCTCTGCAGCTCAGGCAAAGATAGATCATTAAGACAAATCAAACCAAGAGCCTTTTCATTACCTTCGGTCAACATTTGAGCCAAGCCTTGGCCTTTGACTAGCTTGGTGGGTCTAATCTCTAAATCATATTCTTGTATTTTAGTAACCCACCTAGCACGAGTCCCTAAGCAATCAATTTGAGTTAATATATCTTTAACAGCAGAATGTGGGACAAAAGCAATGATTTTAGAATAAACCACATAAGTTTTGAAATGCTTAAGAGATTTGACTAAGGCATAGGCTTGCTTTTCCATGGTATTATACTTTAATTCAGAATTTTGAAGCTCTCTACTCATGAAAGCAACAGGCTGCTCGTGACCATCTTTATTTTTCCGCAATAAGACACCAACAATGGTATCTTTAGAAGTGAAAGAGAAAATCATGAAATCCTTAGAGTAATCGGGACTAACTAAGACAGGGGCTCTTGTAATAGCGCCTTTGATTTCCTGAAAAGCCTTTTTGTCGTCTTCTTGCCAAAAAAAATTTACATCTTTTTTCACAAGACTTTGAATAGGCTTAGCTATTTCTGCGTAATTTGGAATAAACCTTCTAAGAAAGTTTGTTTTTCCAAGGAAAGACTAAAGGGATTTAAGATTATGGGGAAGAGGAATATTTTGGATAGCCTCAACTCTTTCAAGATCAATCTTAATTCCACCTTTAGAAATGATATGGCCAAGTAATTTCCCTTCGGTTACTCCAAAAATAGACTTAGCTGGATTTAAAGAAATCCCATACTCTCTACATCTATCAAAAATTTGTTGAAGATGACTTATATGACTAATACCATCCTTAGAAAAACAGTAAGATCATCTTGGTAAATTTCAATAAATTTCCCAATTAACCCCTTGAAGGCATAATCCATAGCCCTTTGAAATGTAGCCCCAATGTTGGTTAATCCAAACAACATTCTAATGTATTCAAAAGTACCCCATGGTGTGGTGAATGTGGTTTTGTGATGAGCTTCCTTCTTAACCCATACCTGATTATACCCAGAAAAACCATCTAGTAATGACGTCATTCGAGAACCAGTTACTCTTTGCAACAGAGTCTCCATGTTTGGCAAAGGGTAATTATCTTTCTTACATGCTATATTAAGATTTCGAAAATCGACACAAAGCCTTATCGTACCGTTCTTTTTCCTAACAATCACCAGGTTGGAACACCATGTTGAATGCCTCGTTTGAGCGATAATTCCTGCTGCAAGCATCTTCGAAAGCTTTTTTTGAACCAAAGGGGCTAACTTAGAATCTGCCTAAGCTTCTGATGAAAGGGTTTAACATTTTCATCTTTCAAAGGGATGGTGTGTTCCATGACATCCTCCCTATAACCTTTCAACTCATCGTAATAAAATGCTAAAACATCCCGATACTCACGAAGTAAATTGATTAATTTTTTTCTTTCTTCAACACTAGTACCTTTACCAATTTTAACAATGTTTGGGTTCGCAGGAGTACCAATGTTTATCTTGAGGTATTCACCTAGATCCATTTTATTCTCCTCTTTAAACTTTGTGGCATCATGCCGATCAAAGTGATGTTCTAAAGAAACCACATTCCTAGGAGTAGGATTTATGATATGCTCATGATTACTAGATCCATCCTCCTCAGAATTTATCCGAAATTTTTCAAACTCATCCAAATTATCAAGAAAATGAATCACTTGCTTTTCATCATTAAAGACCTGCCAATGCTCTGAGTTATCTGGAACAGAAGACCTAAATATAACTTCCATTTTAATCTTACCCTTAATTAGCCCATCATACAATTGCAAAGTAGAAGCAGCGTCAACAAGTTCATTTGCCAAACTATTATGCTCTCTTGGGATTGCCTCAACTTCAAGGGCATAAAAGTTTTCCATAGTATCCCACACAACATTTCGATAATTCCTTAATCTCTGATTTTTACACGTAAATTTATTTGTAGGCTACAAGATAACTAAGTCAGAATCCCCCTTGATGCTAAGCAACTTAATTTTTAAAGACTTCGCCAACTCAAGACCCAACAACAAGGCTTCATATTTGGCAATGTTGTTGGTTGCTTCAAATTCTAATCGATAAGAAAAATTGAAGATATGACCAAGGGGTGATTTTAATACTATTCCTCCACCTTTACCATGCCTAGACGATGCACCCTAAAAATACATGTACCAGAATTTATCATCAAGATCCCTAATCTTTTTATCAACCTTATCATCAAGAGGAACTATGAAATTAGACATGATAGCATAATTCCCAATGTTGAATTGCCCTTTAATTATCTCATTATGAGGTCTCTTAGGATCTTCGACATGGAATTTTCTCTCGGGCTCTCTATTAAGTCTCACAAAACCATCACCTCTAGGGGAAGGAATCATAGTGTATGACAAATTGATTTGAATACTCCCTCCTAGATCAAAGGCCCATTTCCTAGATAAAATCATACCCCAAGCATCAGGCCAATCAAAAACAACAATGTCCATAGCAATCATGATGTCTGGGTAAATTGATAAATGAACCTGTAAATCCTTGATTAGACCATGAACTTCAATCTTTTTAGAATCCATGGCGCATATATTGTAATATGGTCTAGAAAATCTTAAGTTAAGCTGTTCCATGACCCTCTTAGTCATGACACAAGCTGATGCACCAGAATCAAGCATGCAATTATTCAATTTGTACCCATTAACCATCGAAGTAATAAAGAAAGGCTGATGATCTTTGTTATCCGAGTCTAAACTTTCCAAATATATGGGAGCATCGTGAAAATCAACTTTCGGGGTTTTCTATTGAGAAATATTTTCTTGAAGACCTTGAATAGCTTTTAGTAACTTATCTCTTTGGGAAGGGATTTTCACAATCTCAGAGACAGGAACCCATATTTTTGCATTGTTAAACCAACTTCCCAAATCGACATCCAATCCACAGTGTAAACTTGGATTAATGGTTCGAGGGGGAATGGGATTCCCGCTCTGATCTTTATCTCTTCTCTGATAAGTCAAACCTTTGTCTCTAGCAATTTCCATGACTTGCTCTGGAGAGGGTTTTTCGCCATATAACTTAGCCAAAATATCATTTTCATTTTCAAGATTATTTATACCAAAAGCTGACGAGGGATGCATAACATCTTGACTATTTTCCTTAACCTCCATCCAGTCATTCATGGACAAAGGAAACTCTTTACCAACTACATTTATTTGGTCGCCTGCCCCGAACATTCCATTATCCAAAATTCTTCTAACGATGGGGTAAGTAGCCTCCTCATGAAGAGCATCACAAGCCCGACAATAAGGCGGAGTGTCAACGACCAAATTAGTAAGCGGATTAGGAGGTCTTTGCTCACTATATTGACCCTTCTTTTGCCAATTTTTATTTCTATTTTTATTATTTTTGGGCTGGAAATTTTGCGTCTGAGCTCTTTCCATTTGGACAAACCTATTCTGCAAAGTAGCTATCTCCTTAGCATGGTTAGATGTTAATTTCGCTTGATTAATTTCCATGCTTTCGATTTTTTGGAGCAATTTCTGAACAAGCTCACTATCAGGTTCTGGAACCTCTTTTCCTTTAGGTTCTTTCAATTTTGTTGAATGCCTATCAAAACTTGGGATTTCAGACTTCCCAGATGCTGCCTTATCCTTTTCAGCTCTATGGCTAAAGCTTGACAATCCCTATAATCAGGAAGTTTGGCACGTCTCAACTCATAAGAGGGCTCAAGGCTAAAGGCATCAATATAAAAATCTTGAAGAGATTTGTCGGTAGGTTTATAATCTTGAGGTAATTCCTTCATAATATCATTAAACCTTTTGTTAAATTCTTCAGCGGTTTCATTCTCTCTCTTTTTGATTATGCTAATAGCTTTTACGAGGTGTCTTCCTTCTCTCTTATCTTCATACTTTTCCTTAAAAGCATTAACAATCGATTGCAAGGAATCAAATGAATCCCGAGGCTTTTCTGTAAACCATTCTATAGCATCGCCCTCCAAGGTCAGAACAAGAAGGGTCATTCTAACATCTTCATGATTAAAATCAGTAGCCCTTGCGTACTTACCCATCCATAAACTAAAATATTTCAGATCTGAATTAGCACTAATTGCGTTATTTCCCTAAAAGATAGGCAATTTATCCATCCCATGCTTTGGAATATCATTGGGATAACTTGGAATATTAGAAAAATCGCAGGGCCCAAATATGTCCATGAAGTCATGCTCGATTGGGCTAGTAAAAAGCAAGCAGATATCAGAGAGGGCTTCTTGTTCGAGGTTAACAAGAAGTGTACGAGAAGATAGTTTGTGTAATCCTACTCTCAGAACCCTTTTAGGATCAGGAGCAGGATTAACCAAACTGCTTGGATGTCTTCTAATATACACTCTTGCAGAGGATAGATGAAGTGGAGTCGCCACCCGGACAAAAAGTGTAACACGGAAAAACTCGAAAGGAAGGAGTCAAAGACAGGAAAGGACAAGAGGAAAAGAAACGAGACGAATGTCGAGAAGACCAAGGATAGAAATTTTTTTATCCCTGGAAACGACACCAAAAAATGTTGTCGCACAGAGTGTCTAGGCACCGTGACATCGCTTAGATTGGGGGCTGTCACCCTGATCCCCGATCTCTCCGTTTAAGCCGTCTCCCTAGGCTAAGGGGGGTAGACCAACCCTATGGGATAAAAGAAGACCAGCTGGTAATCAGCTGGCTTGGGAGACACAACGAGGGAAACGAGCACTTGATTAAATCTTAGAGATAATTTGATTAGATTTTAAATACTTAAGACCAGTGCCTTCGCTAGATCAAGTAATTGGTTTGTTGCTGCTTGGAAAATAGAAATATGAACAAATCCTTTGACAATTGCTTGAAAATATTTACTGAAATGTCTAGCATATGATGAGCATTAAAACAATCAAGCAATAATTAATTTCACCAAATGTAAGATATTCAAAAGATGCACAAAGCTCTAGAAATTAAATTTCAAAGGATCAAAATTCATTATTCAACCACGAAATTCAAATGCTAACCAGTTCATAGAATGATTCACCACTTTCAGATAGCTAATCTTCAGATAAAATTTAAGCACATTTAACTATATAAAAATGACAAATATTAATCCCACATTAAAATTTTTAGCCTTAGCGAAAAGATACACTAAAATTGTAAATGTGACAAATCCTTGAGTGAATATGCCAAGACTAAATGTGACAAAATGTTTCAAATTTTTTGGTTTTTTTTTTTGTATTAAATTATTAAAATCAAAATCATAAAATAAAAACTAAATTCTAAAATAAGATCCAACCAAAACCTAAAAATCTTT
>APFE031623922.1:132064-155186 GCA_000404065.3 Pinus taeda
AAATAGAACAAAACTAAAATCAAATAAATCTAAAACTAAAACCTAGCTTAATAAAATCAAAATCTAATCTAATCTAATTAAAATTTAAATGAAACAGAACTTTAACAAAAATTATAAAGTTCTAAACTATAAGAAAAATAAAATAAGTTCTAATTAAAATTTAACTGAAAAACAAGCGCTAACCCTAACTTAAGCTAACACATAGAGACCAAAAGAATTAAATCGTGAGGCTCCAAACCTATCAACCCGTATGCAAAAAAAAAAAATCAAATGTTTTGTTTGGTGTTTGCTGCGCAGGTAATCGAAGGGAGGAGGGCAGCTGCGGAATGGTAGCTCTACGGGTTTGCAGTAGTGATGGACGGAGAGGAGGCTGCTAGCAGCGTGGTTGGAGGAAAACGCAGCAGAGAGGCAACACGGACCACGCAGGTGGGCAACGGATGGGTGGCGTGGAGAAGTTTTCACGCAGGGAGAAGAGTTGACTGCAGAATGAAGGATCAAGGTATGAAGTTGCGTAGGTAGAAGGAGTGAGGGTTTGAGGCAGCGTGGAGCTGCAATGAAGCCGCAGGAGGAACAATGTGAGGGGCAGTGAAGAAATGCGATGACAAAGGAAAGGATAGCATGGAGAGGGGCGTGTTTGCTACAGGTGAAGGACTGGACGTGAAGGTTGGAGTTGCGTAGGGAGAAAGGATAGCAGAATGGAGGCTGCGTGGAGGGTTGGAAGGGCTTGCAGCGCATAGGTTAGGTCTGGACAACTCTCACCTTAAAAAATTTCAAAAATTTTCTGCGAAAATGAAACCCTAGCAGACAGATAGCTCGGACAAACCCTCGAATTTGTTCAGAAAATTTGAGAATCTTTTGTATAGTATCCCTGCAAAAATGATGCCGAGGCCAGATCTTACCTTCCAGGGCCTAGATCTAGCTTCAAAACAAGACTACACCTTCAGATCTGTAACCTGTAATGACAAAAACAAACACCCAGAAACAAAATATGTAAGAAACAAAACTAAAAACCCTAAAACCAACTACATAATTACAATATTCATAGTTTAAAGTCTCGAAATAGCCATATTTGTCAGTATGCCATATAAATATTTTCAGAATTTTAAATTTAATGTGAGATGCTTCAGAAAACCCTTCATGCATTCATAAGAAAAATTCAAATGATAAGCCCGGGATCAAAACTAGCTGGGCTCTTCAGAATATGCTTCTTAGGAGTTGGCTGGTTCAGCCAAGAACTTCCCCAAATGCCAGTTGATCTTTGAAATCAAGATTTTCCTACACAACTCACTTCAACCATTAACAAAGAGGGAGAAAACGATACTAAAATCCAGATCTAATGGAGATACCTGCCATCATATTCAGAAATTTAACTACCATTCAAACCTTAGTAACTAAACAAGATACCTGTGTTTAAAATCACTCTTCATCATGCTATCATCAATGGAATGAAATTTAAATTTATGCATAAATAAACATCTTACAACTTCCAAGAAAGGTAACACCAACAAGTTTCAAGCCCCAAAGTCTTTCTTTATTCACATGAAAAAACGGATACAAGAGAGCTTCTTTAGCACAAGACTCACAGATCGAATATCTTCAAATGAGAACTGACCCCCTAATTTAAAGATAAATATTCCAACGGAGCTTCGTGAGTGATCCATTGTCAAGTGAATCTCGACTGTCATGAAGATCAAAATCTCTTGTTCATCTCATCCGTCGAAATTTTAAATGTTGAGAAATTTCACATTTTTTAATTAATGCTAATACAATTAAAAAATTAAAATTTTGCATTTTATTCCTCAAAACTTTGACTTATTTTATTATTATTTTGTTTTATTATTCTATTATTATTTTATTTATTTTTTAATTATTTTAATTTATTTAATTTAATTTTATTGACCCTTGAACTTTGCATTTGGGAATTTTACCTAGGACCTAGGAAATCATGATTTTTACTTTTTTACATCTCAAGGGGAAAAACTCATTTGACATAGACCCTCATAGACTACCCAGTTCTGTGACACAAACATAATCTAGCAGGTCAAGCAATTTCTAATAGCCTAACCAAATAGTTAGGATTATTTCCAAATCACTTTTACATAGACTCGATCTAACACACTAGGACCCCCCTAAGATTCTAATGACAACATCCATTCTGGCTTTGGGGTAAGGCTGAAGGAAAACTCTACCGATCATGGATCAGTGAGACAAAAAACCTTCCGAAATGTAGATCATCACTAGAAAATTAGGTTCACCTAGGCAATTACATGCATGACATAGATCTGCTAAGATTATTTACAATTTACGCATGCAGACTGGGTTTACAAAATAACATGATTAGGCTGATGATGATAGTCGAACGACACAAACACGTCGATCAAGCATTGTCCCTTTTGCGAAAAAGGGGGTGTACTGCTATGGGTTGTTGACACGTAGTGGTCAACAGGCCTAATCATGTAAGATTGGATAAAGGCCTCTATCTCTTCGGCCAATTTTTCCATCTTGATCAATGGTAGCCCCACTAATTTCTTTGCTGCATCAAGAGGAATTTGTCAAGGTTGTTCCCTATCTCCTCTTCCTTTCCTTTTGGTTATTAATGGCCCGAGCAAAAGCATTTTCACAACAAGGACACAAGGTAGATTCTTTAGCTACAATATTGTATCAAACATCTAATTTCACACCTAATGTTTGCTGACATTTTCTTGGCCATCAAAAAACCAAACATTAGTGAGTGGATGGTGTTGCACAACATTCTCCTTAATTTTGGACAGCTAACATGACTCCTCATGAACAAATACAAATTTATTTTGATATCGCTGGATCACGAGGGGGAACTTAATGTAAGAAATTGCAGTGATGTGTTGAGTGCATTCCATTCCTTTGGATGGGGGCTTCAATTATATGGATTTTTCCTTGAAAATGACGGGATATGGGAACAATGACTAATCCAGGCTAATTGATAAACTGGAGAAGTGACTCTACACTTGGTCCCACAAATGGATTTCCTTACGTGGAAGGCTAATCCTCATCAAATTAGTCTTGTAGTGCACATCAATCTATTGGATGAATATTTATAAAATCCCCAAGGGCGTCATTCATAACATTAAGAACATTTTTTTCCAATTCATTTGAGTTGGATCACACAAACATCATAAGAAAATCCATATTGTTAAGTTGGATACATTGACTAGACCAGTTGAGGCTAGTGGATGGGGCTTCAAAAACACAAAAAATTTCAACTTGACTCTCCTTCTAAAGAACCTTTGTAGGGCTGTCAATGGTGAAGGAATTTGGGGACGGACTATCAAAGAAAAATACCTCAAAAACAAGGACCTAGCAGGGTGAATCTGAGATGGTGCTTCTCTTCCGACAAAGATATTCCAATAATGGAGAATTTTCCTCCTTTAAAAACAATGATTCCTTGTTAATTTGTCTTGGGGCATTGGCAATAGATCATCTCAAAAATCAGCCTTGACATATTTTCTGGTATGGAAGGTCCACACTCTCTTTCTTTTCCACTGATTTTTTTTCTTCTTAATGTGAATATTCAGGTGCTCAAAGACATAACAATCTTTCCAGAAGCATGTCCCTCTACAATGCATTGGCTGGATGCCCAATCGCTGAACATTCTAACACATCTATCTCCTGAATGGACAAAGTATATTCACAACCTGCAACTATCTTGGATATCTCTATCACATGAGGATGAAAATCTAAACTAGAAGGGAGGCACTCACAAAGGACAAATCATTGTTAAAGAATCCTATCAAATCATTTGTCAACAATTGGATTTGGCTCCAACATTTTCATGGCTTCCCAGGTCTTGACACTGGTAGGTTCCCCTAAATCTAAAATGCTTCCTATGGTTGGTGGCTCATAATTTAATATTGACTTGGGATAATCTTACTAAGAAGGGTTTCTTGGGTCCTGGACATTGTTTCCTTTGTCAGGATTATGGAGAGTAGGCCTCACACCTTTTCCTTCATTTCCCATTCTCTAGATTGATTTGGCTAGAAGTGCTCTATCTCCTTGATTCCTCCACTTTCCCGACCTGGACTCACATCCTTAATTGCAGCCATCACTGGTCTAATGTGCATAAAACCCTCAGGACCCTTCCCTTTTTTCTCTCGTGGGGCATCTGGAGAGCCTGTAATGCAATTATCTTTGAATCTATTTAGCCATCAGTCTTTAGAATCAACTCCTCCATTGTGGCTTACTTTAAAAAATTCTCATATGAGCCCTCCACTTCTCCACACCCCTCTCACTCTTATTTTTCTCTTTGGACATCCTTTCCAGTTAGCTTCTTTGATGGATCCAAATCCTTTGGGTTATGCGGCTACACTATGATCATTTTCCTGGATCCTATTCATCACTTCAAATTCTTCTGGTTTGATGGAAAGGGTTTGAATACCAGGGCCGAGCTTATGGCATTATGGGGCACTCTCTTCTGTTCTTCTTGAATTGGATTGAAAAACATTGTCATTTGTGGGGACTCTAAAGTTATTATTGATCGGGTTAACAATCGATGTAAACTTCAGACTCTGTCCCTTCTCTCTTGGCAACAAAGGATCAAAGCTTTATCGCAAACATTTTAGCTAATCTCCTACTCCCACATCTATCGTGAGAAAAACAGGGCAGATGATGTTTTTTCTAAACACGAATGTTTCACTTCCTCGAGCTCGATCCACTTCAAGAAATTCATGTTAGATTCCATTCTTCGCTCGGGTCTGATTTCCTTCTAGTTCTCCTTCTATTCCATTTTCAAGCTGGGTCTTCTGTCTTTAGTCTCTCAACACTTTTGGTTTGATGGGGATATCTATTTTTACTTCTCTCTACCTCATGTTTTTGGATAAGGATGTTTTGGATGTGGAGTTGGTATTGGATCTATTAATTGTCTTTGTTTTAATTTTTGCTACAGTAGTTGTTTATGGTATTTTTTGTTAGCTTCCTCTGGGAATCTCTTTGTCACATGATATTTCTATTGTAAGCCCTCGTCCATCTTTCCGCTCTTTGTGATGCCCCCAATAAATGGAGATTATAAATTCACTCTTTATAACCATCCTCTATTTTTTAAATATAAGATGGTGTGATTTTTTCTCTTGAAAAAAAAACCCTAGATTGGTTGTAACTCAGAAGAATAATAACCTAGATTGGTTGTAACTCAGAAGAATAATAACCTAGATTGAAGCTGGCACAAGGTTGCCCAATAATATTTATGAGATAACCATAACTTTGATATTGAATTTGAGTCCCATGACCATAAAGAGGAAAACCTCTGCCATCTGATGTTCAAAGTGTTGTGAAGGGTTATCCCTTGCGAACATCCCATAAGGAGGAAATTCCCCCTATAATTCCAAGACCCTTGGAAGGGATTACTCCCTAGATATGACCCAAAAAAAGATGAGAAGGTAGTACACTCCAAACTTAAAAAATGATGGAAAAGGGTTTGAACCCATTGAAATCCATGACTAAAGTTGATCCCCGCACATTTGGTATCCAATTCCCATCTGAAGATTGTCTTGACAACAAGAGGTGTTTTTGCAGTAAGCAAGCGTGATAATCCTTTGAAAATCTTGACGAGACTTAACGTGTTGAGATATGATGAACTTGATGCACCTTGAAGCCAACGATTGACCAGAGGGGAGAGAGAATATTATGAGAAGCAGGTTGCGACCTTAGAATAGTTTGAGGAGGTTGATAAATTGTGTAATAATGAGCCCATATACGATGAGCTTGAGGAACAACACGATCAGGAATTACGACACGAATATGTAGTGAATATTGCAATAAATATATCTAATTTTTATAATGTACTTTGTTGTGGGTGCGTAGTGCTGAAGAATACACCTTGGAAACCCCTACATATTCTTATGGAAAAGACAAGGACCAAAAAGAGAAGTGTGGAAAAAGCCATGTGGTGCACCTAAGTGAGACAGACTACTAAGTATTTAAACAAGTTGTGGAATTAAGCAGGCCACTGAAAGATGCAATGATTCTAAATAGAAAATATAACTCTAACGCAACCATAAAAGCCAACGTAGATACTAGGTTCTTATCATTGGACTCTAATTTTCCGATTGCTGTTGTAGTTCACTACACTCCTCTGTTGATCGCCAACTTGGGAGATTAAATTAGAAATTCTGTTGAACGGGTTGGTAAAAATAATTTTATGGTAAATTCAAATGGTTCAAAGATGAGTTTTTTGAAGCACATGTTAGTCACAAGGAAGTCTGGAAGAAACACAGTGGGACATTTTGCAGATTCATGTTGGTTTGACTGTCAAGCGTGGTCATCAGTGAGAGCAGTGAGTAGTGTGAGAGTAGGGAGATTTTATGCAACAAAAGTATTGAGCTGCGAGCGAGGAGCAAACTGTAGCCTAAGTAGGGAGCAATGATAACCTGAACATTGGGGAGCAGTGCAAAGTAATCTTGGTATTTTATAGACCTACATCTTTCTTGGAACATGTTGGACGACAAATGCATTCAAACATGACAACGAGACAATAAATTTCATAACATGTGGAGACAAATGATTTAGGACAAGTGAAAATTGCCTCATTCGCCAAAGCTGGGAAGTGGGTTTGGGTCAATGCCAAACAATATTGGGGCATTTTAAAATGAAGACTAGCCCATCTAAAATTGGAGCAAATTAGGAAAAAATTGTCTAAAAAGGAAAGTACTCAAGCCCTTCACATTAAGAAATCAAACAAGTCCTCTCTACAATCACGTGGCAACAAGAAGTCCAAAGGAAAAGTCATTGATTCTGTCTTATATAGTCCCACATACACACCTCTCACCTGGTCATCTGATCTTTATGTGAAAGAATTGTTAAATGTAAAACAAAGGTTGGAGGTTTTAAAAGCTAAAGAGTAGAAAAGAGATCATAAAATTGATATAATAATAGTTGAGAACAAGGATTTAACAGAAAGAAATAAAGTTTTGAAAGAACAAGTGACATTACTACAATAAGATCTCCTGATAGGGAAGACAGAATGACAATGCATGAAGGAGGATGTGCAAAACATAAAGAAATATGCAGTGGAAAGTACAAAGGTGGTGAATGCGAAATCATCCTAGGATAAAGGGAAAATGATTACCCAAATAGACAACCATGAAGAGAAAGAAAGAGAAGAAAGGAAATGAGGTTCCACCAAAGTTTCCAAAACTTGGGCTCAAGTTATTAGCAATTTTGCTAATAAGGAAGGAGAAACAAACATTCAGGCTGACAATATGCAAGATCGAGAAGGAAGGGAAAGACAAAATAGAGCAACAAACATAATTATCAAAGGGGTGAAAGACTATGGGAAAAATGAATGTACTCTTGACTTTACAAGAGACTTATTGAAAGACAAGTTGTTATGGCAAGGGAAAATATCCCAAGCATGGAGGGTGGGTAAGTTTAATAGTGAGAGAGATAGGCCCATAAAAGGCATCATGCCTAGCTTGCATGATAAATATATCATTCTAAGCAAGAAGCATCTCTTGATGGGTTCTCACTTTTTCTTAGACAAAGATTTGACTATAAGACAACATGAGGAAAAGAGGGAGGAAATGTTAAAGGTTAGGGCAACATGAGATGAAGGCAAGAGAGCATGGATTTATAAAGGAAAAACTGTGATAGCGCGATTTGGACCTCCTTCCAAAATAGAGCAACAAGATGGTAATAAAGAGGAGGCAACAAACTGTTCAACACGAAATTAGGAAGCAAGATCGGTATGGGAAAGTAGGGACAAAGACTCAAATGTGAGTCTTGCACGTAAAAGTAAATAGCAATCAAGTCATACCCAATTTCCCTTAAGATTAGTTTGTTAGAATTGCAGAGGTTACCCATGGTGACGAGGACTTGGGTTAGGGTCTATTGTGGAAGATAGAGACATAATTTGCCTCATAGAAACACATGAGCATGAAGGGTGCAAGACACCTCTATTTGAAGGACATTGGAAGATGGCAGTGTGGAACAAGGCAACATGGAGTGGCAAAGGGCATGAGGGTATCATGGTTTTAGTGAGGGAGAAAGGAGGTCGTCTCATTCAGTTAGAAAAAGAAGACTCAAATAAGCAATTCATTTGGTTTAAAATATCAGAAAATGGAAACCACATCAGAATTGAAGCATGGTATTTTGCGCCGCAAGTTTAAAAAATATACAAAGGTAGAGAGGGCTTGACCACAAAGATCCATTTGCAGCCTTAAAACCAGATATTGCAACATATTCTCATCTAGGTGAAGTCCTTATAGTGGGTGATTTCAATGCTAGGACTGCAAGTGAGCAAGCTAGCATTCTTTGCTGTAAAAAAGATTGTGACCCTATTTGGCTTACAGAAGAGAGTAATCATCAGCGGGAAAGAATTTCAAAGGACAAGGGCTGTAATATCTTTGGTGAACAATTGCTTACTCTATGTGGGGTTTTTGATTTAGTCATTTGTAATGGCTTGACTAGATGGGCAAAGTATCGTAATTTCACTTGCAATACTTACAATGGAGCAAGTGTAGTAGATTATGTAATTGTCTCGCATGGTTTGTGTGAGAAAATGGAGGAAGTTTTGATTGGAGATCAGCACTGGGCCTTAAAATCAGATCACAAGACAATTTATTTAAGTTTCTCTTGGACTGGAAAGAAACAATTAGAGTAAAAAATTCAGCATGTCCAACAAAATCTTCCACAGGGCAGAATTCTTTTGACTCTAGAAAATTGGAATACCTTCTATTATCACTCTATGATTTTTTAAGATTGGCAAGACAAAATCATAAAGGACACATCAAACTACTTATGAGTCTATGATCTAGCCTTCCTAGACTCAAAGAGGGCTCTCTCTATATATTTTCAGATTTATCTTTATTTCCGGTGTTTTAATGTATTAGGCTAGTTATAATGGTAGAAGGGTTTTATTCCTTGATTACTTGATTGTTTGATTGTTTGGTTTGAGCAAGTCAGACTTAGATCTTTTCCATTGGGCTATGGAGTCAAATGATGGGTGGTAACATCAAGTTTTCCAAAGCATTTGCAAGGCAAGCTAACTATCTTTACTGGATCTAAAAGCAGAATGAAAAATGAGATGATAGAACAGTGAAAAGAGTAATGATTAAAAAGCAATTAAGTATTTCTTAATCATACATTAGAGGAAAACATTTAGATTGTAAACACAGATAGAAGTAAGGTGCTCCAACAACATATCTTAATCTAGAATTTCTATCTTACAATAAGATTTAATGATGCATAATGAATAAAATAGGCATATATTTGACACATAAAGAAGACAATCACCAGGTTAAAGACAACTCAAGTATCTTGCAAATGGTATTTTATTATTGATGCTCCAACTAAAAAATTATAGTGCTCCAAAAGAAATATTATTCAATAACGCGGGTCCAACCCCTAATACTTCCAATGCATGAAGTATTTAACAAAAACCTACAACGATTGCCTTATACACTTGGTAATTTTTTATTAATTACAATGAAAGAAAATCTGACTAATGTAACCACGAAGTGGCCACGATGAAAAACTGGTCCTCTTTTCTCGGGATGCTATTGCTGGGAAATTAATTTTGTTGTAGTGGCTCTCTTGACATGGCTGGTGCTGACTCAAATCTGCGTTGTCCCTTCAATTGTCCTTGTCTCGTTCCTCTTGGTAATCACACAAGTCACTCCATGCTTCTTCATCCGGAATCTTGATCTTGATTAACCTACTGTATATTTCATTAGCTTCAGTGTACTTCACAAAAGTGGGTTTGACTGTAAAATTGTGCTTCAGTTCATGTTTGATATAGATTGGACTGCTGATAACTTCCAACAATGCTTTTCCTGTTATGCTGCCTTTAATGTTGGAGAGATTCACAGCATCTAGGGCTATGCCTTGGAGCCTCTTGACATAATCTTCTCTGGCCATGAGTTTGTCATTGATAACAAACAAAGAAGGGAGACCTTTCTGTGTTAAAGGCTCAATTCTGTTGAAAAACTTGTTCACTGCCAGCTCTAGATTTTGGCATTTTTCCTCCATCTGTACATTCAGGTTCTTCTTAGTCAATACTCTTTTCACCTGTAGAATGGTTTCTATCATGTCTGCTACTCCCATCTCCTCTAGCTCATACCTATTCCTTGAATTGAGAAATTTGATGATTCTGTTGGCTATCGCTGGCATGTCTCCCAACTCTAGATTAGTAGATGAAATAGCTTCTCTAGCTTTTTCCATTAACTCCTTCTGTTCAAAGATAATTTGTATGCTGGGCCAAATTTTATTCATGCCATTGATGATGTTGTGCCAAATGATCTCTTTCACCCTTCCTAGAGTTACCAATGGATGATTCCTTTTCATATTTTTACAACCTTTCAATTAAGGTCCGTGCCCTCTACATCTCTACTGAATGGTCACTTTCAGCTCTTTTGATTTGGTCCTGCAGAACACTGACTTGGGTTTCTAGTTTCTTTATTTCTTCAATCTGAAGATTCATGCCTTCCATGGACCTAGCTAGTTGTTTTGTACTTCTTCTAGTCCCTGTAGCAGAAGTTGCTGGAGTGGTTGTAGGAATAACTGTAAGAGGAAGAGCCTCCATAGTGTTGTTCGCAGAGTTTGTTGTCTTTTCTTTCTCTTGTACCATCTTCTCCATTTCTGCCTCCATTTGTTTTATTTGGAGAGACTCCTCCATTATTAATTTCATCATTTCAGCCTTATGACTCTCTGTTTAGTCTATCTCTTTAGTCAAGGGATCATGTGTAGTAGGCATTTTAAGATACTTCTTCAAAGCTGCTATATCCATCTCCTTTTTCTTAATTATTTCTTTTGCTGCTTTTACATCCGAGGGATCATATCCAATTCTCACTACTAAGTCTTCCAAAGACTTAATTATATTGTCCTTTGTCTGGGATGAAATATTTTCTATCTTTAGTTGAGACTGGGCATTTGACAAGGCCACCTGCATTTTAAACAAATTCATGGAGGTACTAGTCATAGTAGAAGAGATCATTTCACCTGTTTGCTTGTGCATTTCCAGATGATCAATAGGATGAAAATTCTTGGCATCAAACTCAAAAGAGGTATGTTTGTAATCAGCTGGAGTTTTAGGCTCTGCTATCTGTGTTTCCAAAAATGCCATATGAATTTTGCCTTTTTTTGAATCAAACACTAAGAGGAGTCTGCCTTGAGAAGTTGCACTTTTCTCCAGAATTGAGCATAAGTACTCTTTTTCAATACATCATTTCTGATCTTAATTTCCCTGAAAGTGTCAAAGACAGTCTCCTCCTTTTCTCTAGTTACATTGGTAGATGTGGAAAATTGAAGAGATTGTTGCTTTTTCTGAGATTGGAGTAGCATGAAGAGATTGACCTCCAGTTGGGGATGAATAAGGAATATCACTGAGATTAATGACTGTTTGTTGCGGTGATTACTTGTCTATGTCCATGTGCTTCCTGGCTCTTTTTCCAAATTTCATTTTGAATTCTTTCATAGAAGTATCAGTCCCTGGTGACTGATCTTCTCTTGGCCTTTTCCTAGTTGTTGCTTTTTCTAGTTCCTTGCCCTTGTTTGATGTGTCTTCTTTACCCTATTTTTCCTGCTACCTAGGAGTCTGTGCACTTGAAGAAGAAATTATTTGTTCCTCAATTTCTTGTAGTGTGTCGGGCATCCACTCAATTTGGTTCATAAATTTATCTATCTTAGGCCTTTGAGTGTGAACGTAGGGTGTTGACTTGTTCTCTACCATTTTCTTGGAGATGATTCCCCATGGGTCATAGGACCATGTAAAACTGTCAGAGAACTTCATTTCCTTCAATTTCTTATCTGCCTCCTCACCTCATGCCCTGCTGTTGTAAATGAAAGGACCAATCTGGGATTTGATCCTAAATTGCGACTTCTTCTTTGCTGCTACAAAATGTATTTCATCTGCATTGATCATTTGCCTAATATATACAAGTGTAAAGATCCTCAAAGGGATGAACTTTGGCAGCTTGTAAGGGGCCAAATCACATCCATACACTCTTAATTCTGTATAATTTTAGTACAAGTACCAATCCCCTGTTCTTGCTTAGTATGTCAACTGCATGTTCCTTTTAATTTCTTCAATGATTCTAGGTTCTGCAGTCCCACTGAGGAGGCTCATAGCTGGGTGAACAAACATTTCCACAAATGTCTTGTAGGTGAAGTGATTTTGATCCTTCATCACTAAGGTGGTCCAGAAAATAACAGATTGGGCTTCACCTTCTTCATTAAACTTGGTCATTGTAAACTGAAACCTGTCTACCTGAAAACAAACAGACATATATACAAGTACTAAAGAGTACTGAAACACTTCCTTCGTGATGAAATTTACAAATTTCTCATGGATGGCATCTGCTATCAATTGATTGAAATTGAATAGGATAGAGGGCTTTGATTCTGTTGATAAGATGGATAAGAAACCTATAATAGCCTCATCAAGCCACTGATTTGAATAATAGCCCAACAAATATGAAAGTATAGTGACTATATGCCTGGTTCTATGAGGGAAAGCAGAGGAGGAATAAGGATAATTCTTGCCAGACAGTGGGGTTTGTTCAATCATGAAGAGTTCTAAGGTTTTAGCTCTTTTGATGAAGTCTAGCCTCTGATACATTTCACTAAGGATCTCATGGGAAAAAGGAGTGGTTCCTTCAATGATAGGAGCCTGCATCATATGCATAATAGATTTGGCATCAATAGTAAACAATATGTCTCCTTCTAGGGCAATCACTACCCTTTGCTGTGGATTATAGCATGAGTGGCATTTTCTGATTAGTTCTGGGCAGCTATGGGTGTTTGGAAAGATATAGAAAGGAAAATTGGTGTCCTAGAGCCCTATGTCATTTTCTTCATCAACAAATTTATCCTCCCACCAGCAGTAGATGTTAAACAGATCATATTCTCAGAGTGTATCATGTATTTTGAAGTCTCTGTTTGTCAGTGGAATGTGGTCCAAGTCCACTGGTGGGTGCACCATTGGATTGAACACCTCCTGTTCTTTCTTCTTTGGTGGCATGGCTGTCTTCTGCAAATTTATTAAACTTGAACTGTGTTTAATTTGCAGTTGAACTGCAATAGAAAGGGATATAAAGAAACGAGAATTCAGAGAGGGAAAAAGAAAAGGGAATGAACAGGTAGCGGGATTCAAGAAGGGGAAAGTTTTATTAATGCAGAAAACTGGGGCCTTCTGCAACTGTATTGTTGTATCAGTGTGCTCACTTCTTTCTTTGTGTATGTTTGGATGAATTTGAGTTGCACCTGTAAGTAGAGAGAGCACGTTAAAATTTGTAAATGGGTGGGGAATGGTGCATTTGTAGTTTTAGGAGTGTTCCCATTGGATTGGCCTGAAGTCGCCTGGGTCCGTTGGCTAATGGTCCAGCCAATTGAATGCGCAACGACATAGCGTGGGAATGGAGGTGATAGGCATATGGGATGAAGTGGCGTCGTGAGGTGGTGGGCTCGGTGAATGGTCATAACGAGAACGGGGGAGGTATTTTAGTGAAGGCGGAAACCATTCTTTAGGGGGCCCTTGGAGTAGTAAGTGGAATGAGCAGGGGGGTGCGATATCCCGACAACGTGACACATACATGATTTGAAACCACCGATTTCGGACCCCCCCCCCTTAGTATTAACGTTCAGAGGGTGAGGGGGGGCCGAAAAGTGATATGGGTTGTCAGATCATATGGCGGGCGTAGAGATTAGATGAGTGGTGAGGGGTGGGTAATATCCGATGTGATGGGTAAGTGAGTGGTGGGGTAGGAAAATTAATAAGGGGCAGAGCATAGGAATGTGAAATGAAGTTAGGAATAATGATATGAGGCCCTTTTTACCTTCTTAAATTTTTTTCTCGACATTAGGAAAAAAAAACATGACTATGTCAAAAAACTTTTTTTAAAAGAGCTTTTCATGTCTTTTTTCGCTTTGTAATTTTTCTCAACCTATCTACCCTTTATCTTTCTAATCTAAATTTTTTTCCTTTTTTTTGTATTTGTAGGGTGCGTTTGGATTTGCAGACCCTTTCTTCACCTCTTTTTTTTTAAAATTTTATCTCTAACCTACTTGATCATTTATCTCTTCCATTGGTCGAGATTGAACAATTGAACCAATTTTATTTCTACCTAGCTACTGATTTGCCAAGCTTAAATTGTTTAACAGATCTTTATTTTCTATCCTAAATTGAATTTTGTTCAATCATGCTTAGACTGTACGAATTGAACAATATTTGGGTTTTTTTTTTTGTGAAATCAATTGAATATTGAAATCTATGAACAATATGAAATCTACAAAATATGAGATACTCAATCACCTTGAGATCCTATAAATTATAGGACCCTAACAGTGGCTCTAGTTGGGGATGGCACTTCTCAGTTTGAAGTGTCAAGAACACATGACCAGTAGCCTTGAGTCCTCCATATCTGCCTTATCTTCAATCTCATTTCTTTCTGTCAAATGAATTATCTAACTAAAAACCTAAAATACTGTGATATTTACAATGGAGTGAAAAAATCCGCGTGTTCATGAAAAGTAATGCTTCAACATCCTGCCATTAACAGGACCTCCTGGCAATTCTGTTCCATCCAATTCTTTGAGGAAAAATGCATTATTCCCCTTGAGAGCAGAAATAATAAATGGACCCTTCCAAAGGCTTTCAAATTTTCCATTCTTTCCTTTATCTTCTCTTCTTGAATCCCATTTTAGCACTTTTTCTCCTATGTTGAAATCACCAGCTTTAGTTCTCTTGTCAAAAATTTTCTTTATGTTTTCTTGGATAACCTGAGTTCTATTATATACCTCTTCTCTGGACTACTGCAATTGAATTGTCTAATTTATCCTTCTCTGTATATCATTTGGTTCAATTTGTATCTCTTGAATGATCTTCATGACTGGCACTCCCATGGAAGAAGGGAAAACTGCATCTATTCCCTAAACCAGTTGAAATGGGGACATGCCAATTGATTTCTTTGTAGTCAATCTGTCAGCACATAATACATAGATCAATTTGTTATGCCATGACTTATTATTGTCCTCCAATATCTTCTTAATAATGTTTACCAAACTTTTGTTTGAGAATTTAGCCAACCCATTACCTTGAGGGTAATAAGTTGTTGAATGACCCAAAGAGATATGGTACTTGTGGTAAAAATCCACCATCTTCTTTGATTTGAACACTGCATCATTGTCAATGATCATCTTCTTAGGACAACCAAATTTGGAAAAAATATTGGTTTCAAGGAATTTTGTGATGACAGAATCAGTAGTAGCTCTTGAAGGGACGACTTCTATCCATTTGGTGAAGTAGTCTATGGCAGTCAGGATCCATTTGTGTTTAGCAGAGGATGGAGGATGAATTTCACCAATGAAATCCAATCCCCACTATTGGAAAGGGCTTTCAACAGAGATGGGTTTTAGGGGCAAAGGTAGTAATTTTCTCTTTCCTTCAAAGATTTGGCATTTATGACAAGTAATTACCATCTTATGGATTTCTGGGAAAAGTGTATGCCAATGGAAACCAACTCCAAGGATTTTATTAGCATTTGTTTTCCAATAAAGATGGCCCCCACAGTCGCCTTCATGGAATTCCTGCATAACTTTGTCAGCTTCATCCTTTAACAAACATCTGAGTAAGACACCTCCAACATCTTTCCAATATAATTTACTATCAATAATGCAAAACTTGACTGCTTATAATTTTAGAAATCTGGCCTTTGTTTTGGATAATCTAGGTTGAGCATTCAAATTAAATAGAACTTACAAAAGGTCTGCATACCAGGGAGAGTTTAGATACGCTTCATCTATTGGTGGAGTCACCAGTTCCTCAATATCATCCAAAGAAAATACCATGTTGATATCTAATGCATTGAAATTTGATTCAACCATCAATTTGGCTAATCCCTGTCCTTTAATCAACTTGGTGGGCTTGATTTCAATGTCATATTCCAGAATGACAGCTATCCATTTACCTCTCTTGCCATCAGGTCCATTTTGTGTGATAATATCTTTGACAACTATATTAGGCACATAAGCAATGATATGAGAATATAAAATGTAAACTCTCAAATCTTTTATTGCTTTGACTAAAGAAAATTCCTGTTTCTCCATGATATTGTACTTCAAAGAAGCGTCTCTCAGACAAAAAATTCTATTGGCTGCTCACATCCTTCATTTTTTATTTTTATTTATTTGTTTATTTATTAATTTTTATTTATTCTATTTATTATTATTTTATTGTTTATTTTATTTTTATTTTTATTTATAATTTTTCTTCTGTAGTAACACATCAACAATTTATGTTCAGATGCAAAAGAAAAGATAATGAAATATTTAGTGAAATTTGGGCTGATCAAAACTGGAGCTTGTGTTAATGCATGTTTGATTAGATCAAAAGATTGTTTGGCCTCAATATTCCATTTAATTTCTGTGTCTTTCTTGAGCATGTTTGTTATATTTCTGAGTAGTTCAACAAGATTTGGTATGAATATTCTCAAGAAATTTATTTTTCCAATAAAAGATTGAATTTCTTTAATGTTTCTCGGATGACTGATTTTAAGGATACCTTCAATCCTACTGGGATCAATTTTGATTCCATCTTTGGAGATGATGTGGCCTAGAAGTTTTCCTTCTTCAAGCCCAAAAAATGTTTTCTTGGGATTTAGTGAGATACCAAACTTTCTGCATTTTTCAAATACTCTTCTTAGATGTGCTAGGTGTTCTTCATCAACTTTTGACAAAAAAGTAATTTCATCGAGATAAATCACAATGAAATGCCCAATTTCATCGAAAAAGAAATGTTCATTTCTCTCTGGAAAGTAGCACCAACATTCATTAATCCAAAGGGAATTTTCCCATACATGAAAGTCCCCCAAGGAGTAGTAAAAGTTGTTTTATCTTGATCATCAGGATGCACCAAAACTTGATTATACCCCAAAAAACCATCTAACAAGGAGATCCTACTAGAACCCACTACCCTTTGTAGTATGTGATCCATTTTTGGTAAGGGATAGTTGTCCTTAAGGGAAACCTTGTTTAAATTCCTAAAGTCAATGCACAATCTTATCTCGCCATTTTTCTTCCTTGTAGGCACAATGTTGGATACCCATTTAGAATGTTGAATTGTGACTATGATCTTAGCATCATACATTTTCTTGATTTCCTTTTCAACCAAGGGCATTAGGATAGGATTTATCCTACGCAGCTTCTGTTTAAATGGTTTTTGGTATTCTCTAATTGGAATTTTATGTTGTATAATGCTAGTATCATAAGCTTTCAAATACTCATAACTCCAAGAAAATACATCTATGAATTCTTTGAACAGAGCTATATACCTTTGTTTAGCTATGAGAGGCAGTGAGTTTGATAATTTTATAATTTTGGGGTTTTGTTCACTGCATACGTTGCATTCCTCAATGTTTGTTCCCGTTGGTTCCATTTTTGGCTTTCTAGCTGTTAGGTTCCTATACCAATAGTTGTCATCTATCATGATTGACTTGGTTTGGTTCTGAAATATGTACATACCTTTGCTTGTTGCAAATGTTTTCCACATTTGTAAAAAATAAAAAAATGTAAAGAGGGTATGCCCTAAACGAAAAATCAAAGGGCAAAAAGAATAAAGAAAAGGTCAAAAAAATGAAAGAAAATGAACCCCAACAAAAAGAAAATACCATGAAAGTGTGCAAGTCCAAATGCCACTACTTTACTTTTGTGTAATAAAGGTTGTGTGCAGCTTGTCACCCATGCCACAATCCATGGTAGCCAAATAGTTTAAACTTGGTTATTCCATGTTTTCAATTTCATTGTTTATAGAGCTAGAGAATAAAATCTGACTAAACTTTTTATTCTTGGAAGATAAGTAGATAGGTAGAGTGAATAAAATGAGCTCAACAATTTAATTTGAGCCCTTGGATGTAATAAGGCTAGACTTAGATAGATATCTATATGTAAAAGAAAAGAAAGTATGATAAGGGTTTGCCAGTTGAAGTGCACCCTAATAAATAAGTAAAAATGCTAGGTTAAGTAGGTAGGGTAAGTAGATGATTGGTTGCAGAAAAAAGGTGTGATGAATGGTTAAGTTTAATGCTTTAATCTTTTTGCTTTCATCACTTAGACAAAGCATGGAGCACAGTAAAGACAACATATCAAGAATTCAAAGTCAAATTAATTAACTTCCTCCCTCATTTTCCCCTAATTTTCATTAATTTCCCCAAAGTACTAAAGGCACCTACAACAAGTTAGAGGGGCTCAGAGCATTTCTCTGAATTTTGGAGGGACCGGACCCTCGGCCCAATAATTTGAAATGGCTAAAGTACTTAAGCTCCCTTCATCAATATTTCCCCTTCATAAATTCATTCATCCCCTTTATAATGTTTTTCCGAAGTAAAATCTCTATTTTACTTAGGAACATTAAAACATTCTGTATATAAAAAACCCTCATATTCATTTAGCCTAAGTCATAAATGTTCTATGATGAAAATGCTTTTGGAAACATTTAACTTAACACATTTAATATCCTATAATCTCATATTAACTTTAACTCGTATTATTATTTAACTCCCAAGAAAATAAATCACCCATTTCCCGTATTACTATTAAAAATCCCAAAAATATGTATCCTACCCCATTGGTTTACAAAATAACCATAATAAAGTTTGATAAATGGGATTAATTAATTGACCCGCGATTAATTAGGAGCCAAACCCCCCGCCATCCTAATAAAGGATTAATTAATCATCTGGATTAATTAATAACTTATCGTCCAATCACATCACCCCCGATATGATTAAGTCATTTAATTATGGTTGGGCCCCTCCATTTAACTCCCCCCCTTCCAACACCGACTACTGTCCGATCAGATCTCCCAGATTCGACGGCTATCGCTCATATCGCGCGGGCCCTTTGGTCGAACGTTAAGCGCACGATATGGGTGGTTTTCCAAAACTCGCAAATGCAACGTGTCAATCGATCAATGGAATCACGTGACCCTCCTCCAAAACCACTCGCCTCCTAGAAGCGGTGCGATGAAACTTGCTTACCGCCTCCCATAAACGACAAAATGACCCGTGATACAATTGATACCAACTGTCACTGTCGTTAACCCGCCAAAATATTGACTTATACATAAAAATGAAAATGTTCATTGTTTTCCATTTTTGTCCGAGAAAACGACCTCTGCCTCTCATGCACGCACATAGTACGTCCTAGTCCAGAAACTGACTCTCAACCGTCAACCGCCAACAGTTGATGAACTCCAAAACTGCTCCAGTCTACTGTGCGCACTCGCAGAGCCATCACCATAGCTAATTGTCCCTTCGACCATCTGAAAATAGGTATTTACCTTACTTTCTTCCAGGAAACCTTGTTGTGAACTAAACTTCCTCTAAATTGCTTTAAAAAAACCCAAAGTTTTCAGTGTAATTGAGTTGCTAGCTTAGTCCCAATACTTCCTCGCACCTCTGTGTCAGAAATTTATTGAAAATCCCCATTTTCTTCCCTAAACACACAAGAACCAGGGATGGAAACCCCAGTTTCCTTAAAAATTGCTCCAATCACTACTCCTCACAGGGATTTGGAATACCTTCCCTTAGCTGATAAGGATTTCCAAATTAAAGACCTTACATTTGGTGACTCCCCCCTGAAGCTACACTGCAAATACCGGGACAATTATCTAAATAATTTTGATAAAATTGGTCTTTAGGAATCAAACCTCCCTTAATACCAATTTCCCACTGTCCATATCTTCCCAGAGATTGTCCACCAATGGCACGCAAATTATAATCTTAATCTAAGAGCTGTGATGTCCCCCCAACTAGCAAATCCTTTTCACCATTACAATAGAATCTATCAATAACATGTTGCAACTGCAGCGTATCCAAGACCTTGCCCCCCTATCCATTACCGATTTACTTGAGAAATCCTCAAAACTATCCAGCTTAGAGATCAATCGAGTCTGTCAGACCTTCATGGAAGAGAGGTACATAACAAAGGACCCCCCTCCTTACATGACAAGTGCTTTTACTGGCCTGGGTAGGGACATTATCTCCATGATTGCTTTCATTCTAGGTTTTACAACTAATGAGTATGTAGATGAATTGACCTTTGCCTACATGACTATCTTCACCCCTGGTCATCCTCCTGCTGCCCAATATGACTATGCTGCATTCATAGCTGACAAGATGCATGACCAATTCATGAGGCTAGAGAATGAGAGAGTGTTCAAATATTCCACAGTTCTGTATCACCTCTTCCTTTACTACCAAACTGGGAACCCTAAGTCAGTGATTTTCTGGACCTCTATTTTTCACTACTCGCCCTCTTTTCCCTATTCATATATAGATTTCATTGATCAATTTGTCCATCCTATAACTACCATGCTGATAGGAAATTCTCCCCTTAGAACCAGTGATGAAATCAAAAGAATCCTTTAGTTGTGAAAGCAGTATAGGATAGGTGACTGGTACATGTACCAGAGCCATACTGAGATCAGAGTCTATGGGTTCAAATTGCCAAAACATGTCCCCATGAGATTATTTGCCTTGGAGTACTACAGGAAAATAATCAACTCTGATCAAATCAACTTCATGAAAGCAAAAAAAGAAAGCCCAGTTGCTGATCAAAGACCACTTAGGCCCATTTGTGTGCAACAACAGAAAATCAGGGCAAGAAGCAGAAGAAATCTTAGAGAAGAAGATGCGTTTAAAGAAGAGCTTTGTTTGGGCTTATGACCCTCATAGTTTCATCTATGATAGAAGGATAAAATACAAGTTGTTACCCTACATCCATCACAGACTTCCTGAAATAGAACAATATGCCAATTTAAATGAATGGAGGGAAGGGACACTGATAGAACAAGATAGTGATGAGGTTGAAGTTGAAAATGTGATGAAATATTTGGAGAAGATACTTGACCTGGACTCCTTTGTACAGGTACCTACAGAGTCTCCCCAAAGGCCATCACCAGAACATAGTGCTCCCACAGTAGAGCCTTCATAGAGGCAAACTCAGGAACCAAGTGCCCCTACATCAGAACAACCAGAAACAACAGAACAACCAGAGGAATCAGAGCAACCTGAAATCTTGGAAGAATTGGCTCCACCACAACCACTACCAGCTCAAAAAAACATGGGTGATCCTCCAGTGCTACAGACTCCTCTAAATGAGGAAAGAAACTTGAAAAGAGAAAGGGAAGTAACTACCCCTTCTAGCAGACCCACAGATCAACCCTTTGCTAAGAGGCAAATGTTGAATCCTTATTCGGAGGAAGAATTCATTGGAGAGACTACAGAGAGCATAAGGCGGGAAGCAACAAACAACTTACAGACTTTCCCAATAGATGGGACACCCTTTAGTTCACACAGGCAGGTACTGGAAAGGCAACCCAACACAAAAGTATCATCTTTCAGGTATTCTTTAGAGAAGATCATAGATGTAAAGGGGAAATACAAGGAGAACAAAACAAAGAATGAGCAACTGAAGGCCCAAACCTATGCTCAATACTTAAAAATGGCCCCCACAAGCCAAACTAGGCTGATGTCAACCTTTGACATCAAAAAGGGTAAAATGCAGATGAGTTTCCTGAAGCCCACAGTGCAGCAGCCAAAATCCTTGGCTGATTATCTTAAAACTGATTTTGAAGTTTTAGCTAAGGAAATCCACCCAATCGACCAGATTGAGCTTCATAAGCAAATAGGTGAGATGGTCTACTCAACACTGACCAGCAAAGCAATGATGGCTCATAGGTTGCAAAATTCATTGAGCAACACTACAACTAAATTGTAGCTAGAAAAAGCCTCATCACAAGCTAAATATAATAGAATAAAATCATTGGAAGAATTAGTAATTGAGTTGGGTCATGACCCAAAGGATGTTAAGGTAGTAGAAAGCTTAATAGAAAAGAAAATTGAAGATATAGCTGCACTTAGAAAACAATTGAAATTTCCACCCCTCATACACCCTCAAACTGCTGAGGTTACTGAGAAAAAGAATGATGAGGAACTTATGGACTTGGTCCTTAAGTTGAATGAGCAATTAAAGGAAACTGAGCAGGAATTAGAGAAAGCATTGTAGTCAGGGAAAAGTGAATCAACCTCCTAACCTCAAATTATAGTGCCAATAGTTTCCACAACAATGCCTTCCACTATGGCAACTATTTTAGCGCCAAGCATTCCTTTGGCAACAACCACACTAGTGGAAGCAATAGGTACAACACAGGTAGGTACATCAACGCGAAGCACAAAGGAATTAATTAAGTCAATGGAAGAAATGAAGCTCCAAGTAACTGAGCTACAGAAGGTAAAAGAAAAATTTACTACCTTGGATCAAAAGTATGATCTTTCAAAGATCAATTATGTAGAGGAGAAAATAAAAAACAAAGGCACGAATGAACAAATCAAGACATTAGAGAAGGACCTGACATTTGACAGGCCTTTAGCAGAGATTAGGAAAATATTGTGGACCAATATCATTGATTCCATCAATGATATTTTGTCATCCATTCAAATTATTTTTGAACAAAATGATTTGGTTAAGATTGCTCTTGAGGCAATTCAGAAGACCAAATAAGAACTGGGTGGAAATCCTGAAGAGGCAGTCCAGTTAATAAATTTTCTAAACAATAAAAGCTGGCAATAGTTGGAGCAAATGGACATTGAGGATAGGACTGCTACTATCCTCGAACTGAAGAAAGTTCTGACAAAAAGGAACTTAATACAAAGCCTAGAGCGAAGATGTCAAAGTATGCAGGAAGACATAGATGAGTTCATGAGAAAGTTTGACATCTTAAGGAGTAAAGGACTCCCAAGCCCTTTAGTCATCAATGATAGGCTAATGGTTCAGATAGACTACATCAACAAACTACATCAGCAAGCTGAAAGTCAAGTTAGTTCATCCTCAGCAAAGGCACTACCCACAGGAAAAGTGCTTTACGATGGTTTAGAGAACCTCTTCTTCATTGAACATGAAGTAAAGCACTTATTCATAGTCCAGCCTAATTTTGTGAAATATACTGAGGTTGATGAAATTTACTGGAAGTTGATAAAGACGAAAATACCAAAGGAAGAATGGCTGTTATGAAACTAGCTCAAGAAAAGATAGAAATGATAGATCAATGCCTTAGAATTCAGCCTCTTCGAGGGGGCAACCTCCTTTACATTACATAAATGAA
>APFE031623922.1:159403-194889 GCA_000404065.3 Pinus taeda
CTTGTAATTTTGATATATCATGTAGCATTTCTTCCTCTTCTTCATGAGTCATGCTAGAGCTTTCAGGTTCCTTGCTAGATGTTTGCATTTTCTTTCCTCGGGGCATCAGTTACCGATACTAATGCTCTACTATGCCCTTTGAATTCCTTCAAAATAGTTTTTCAAACCAAGTTTAAGCAAAAATTTAAAAAATCTACACACCTTTTTTAACTTTGTAGGATCTCAATATTGCCTCTGATGTATCTCTGTAATTTCGCATGATCCAGTTCTAAAATTGCGACCTGCGGTAGCCCTCTGTGTATTCTTTCCAATGCCACTAGCCTGACCCCAATTGGATTCTCCAATGAAGAGTTATGCCAAATCTCCCACAGTGACTTGATTACAGACTAATTCAGTAGAGCGAACTTGTACGACGTGCCACATGTCCCTGTTTCGACCTTTTGCTCTAGAAAATATATGGAAGAAACTATAGTCCGTCGTCTTTCTATGCCTTCTTACGAAATTTCAATCTGATGCTCAGATAGAAAGTTATGACGATTTTCCCCATCACCTGTTTGGAATGTAATTCAGGAGTCTACAAAAAGGCCAACTTCCGCAGATCATATCTCCACAAATATAGTGGGAAAATCTCTGAAATTCAGACCTGAGATTCAGCACGATTTCTTCTCAAATGGTTTTTTTTTAAGCTTCTGAAATGCCTCAGAAAAAAAAGTGATAGCGAAAATGCCACGATGACCTGTTTGGAGCAGCGAAACCCTATAATCCAAAGCTCTGATACCAAATGTTATGAAACCAGCTTAAGAAAAGATAGAAAAAATAGATCAATGCCTTAGAATTCAACCTCTTCGAGGGGGAAACCTCCTTTACATGACATAAATGAACAATTCTTGGATGATTCAAATGAAAAAAACTCCTTTCTATATATAGGAGTCTAAGGAGTCACAATATAACCCAACCAACCTAACAATAATAATATAAAGGCACAAAAATGACAATAGAGGGATACTATGGGGCACAGTAATAACAATATGGGCACAATAGGGGCACAATAATAACAATATGGGCACAACAATATTAATAAGGGGTACAACTACAATAGTAATGGGGTAATCACTAGTATTATAGGGACCCAACAATGGTGGACTAACATGACAGACATCCTTTAAATTACTATGGTAACAACAAGGTAAATAAAAATATTTACCATAGTAGAGTTTGGTAAAAAGGATGAAAGCTGGTGGACAGGTAAAGTGTATCAGAAAAAGGTGAAAGAGTATCAGTAGAGAAAAAGTAAATCAATGTCCAGCACAGTTTTATTGAAGCAATAGCAAGAAACAAATCCGTATAAAAGCCTCCAGCTCCTTCAACAAAAAGGGGGACACCAACAATCTGTTTACCATTTGTCTCTATATTTTAGACCATCTGTCTCTATATTGTTGTAAAAGATATTTGTATTTCCTAGAATAAATCTTATTTAGTTATGAGATATTTGGATATATCTTTTGTATAAATACTTCTCTATCCAAAGTGTTGAGGGTGGATTCTATAACATTTCAATAACTCTACACTATCAAGCGAAGAAAGATTTTGTACTCAAGTCTGGATTTTTGCTAGAAAAGGAATAAAAGTTGAGGACATTTCATCAGATTCATGTGCAGTCTAATTGCAAATAAGTATTCTATCCTTGTGATTTATGTGTTTCCTACATGTTTCAATGTTTCATGCATCCTAAAACTAAATGGTAAACTAGTAAAAGTATATCAGAATTCGCATTATTGCTCTCTGCTATCAATAGTATACCATTTACATGTTTTCTTCTAAGCTATTTCGGTAAAGGAATTCTTAATTTCTCCTCTATCCCTGTAGTTTTCTCTAATAAGTCCCTGGTATAGGATTCTTAATTGCCTTATGCTGGTTGACCTATCTTCCTCTCTTCTTTCTAATCCTAACTTGAGGATTCTTTATTGTCCTCTTGCTTTGAGAAGAAATATCATTCATTCAAGCCCCAAAGTTTGTTTTTACTCTGTTATCCTGCCTTTTGAACTCACACCTCAACAATTTGACTTAATCCAGTGAATTATCACTGAATGACTCCATTGCCCAATGGCATGAAGCCTAGTTTTCCCATTTGTTTCAGAATTCCACCACTCTCAAACAAAACAACCCTAAACATTTATAACTAGCCTAAAATCGTTTCAAATATAGCTAAATCATAAAGAGAGAGCCCTCTCTGAGTATAGATTGGCTAGATTCTGTACTTACAAGATTGGTTTGTGGTTACCTTAGACCCCTTTCCTCCTTGCCATAACTTCTAAGGAAAATTTGAGTGATAACATAGTGGCGACCATACTATGGATGAACAATTCCTCAGTTGAAATAAACCTTTAACACTAAAAAGTTTGATTTAAAAGCATCTTAGAGGATTTTAGAAGTTATTTTGGAAATTTTATATAAGAAAATTCATAAAAATTTAAAATTTGGCTTCAGGAAGGACTCGTTACACTAGGGCTAATCCTGATCCCAACCCACCCCCTGTGTTTGAGAATCCTAACTTGATTCCTAGAATCATCAGAATACAAGAAAGTTCTGTTAGCCCTCGACCATTGTACCGATCCCGTTCATGTCCTATTGAGTGGCTTTTCCTAGAGTACCTCCCTTTTGACGAACATTTTGAACTCTCTCTATTTAGAACCACATCTGACAGTGAACTCTTGGACCTAGTCCAAGATCCAGAATTCCTTAGAGAGCTAGAAACACTGTGAGCCAATTTTTCAATTGATTAGTATTTGCAGAACTCTTCTTAGTCATCCCTTACAACTGAAAGCATACCTAAATTTTCTGAAACCACCTCACTTTCCACTAGTTCATCATTATTCCCTCCCTCTTCTGAGATCCATTCAGCTCCCCTTTTCGTCCCTTCACTTCCTCTCCAACCAATTACCACCCAACATCCCACCACCACTTCTAATTCCTCCTCTACAACACAAACACCTCCCATTACCCCAACTCCTGGTTCTACTCTCACCCAACCTAGAACAATGGCCAACTGATATTCTCCCTTGGTGCTACCTGCTAAACTAGGTGCAATGCCTCAAGACTATCAGAGTAAGATTACCACCTTTGATGGCACTGGAACCTACACTGCTCAGCATCACACTAAGAAGATGACATATTACTTTGAAATATATGAGATAGACACTGCTGATGTTCAAATGAGAATTTTTGTTCAAAGTTTGTCTGGAGAAGTTAGAACCTGGTTTAGAGACTTAACACCCAATAGTATAGATAGCCTAAGAACTCTCTACCAACAATTCTTGAACAGGTGGGAAAAAAGAATAGACCCCCTTCTGATTTTATCTGAATACAAGAACCTTAGAAGGGGACGCCATGAAATCGACCAGGACTATTGCACTAGATTTAATAGTGTTTATAGTGCCATTCCACTCGACCTTAGACCCCCTCCTGGTTTAGCCCTGATCAAATTTCCTGATGGATTTGATTCGGATATGGCTTTTCAGCTGAGAGAAAGAAACCCTCCCTCTTTGGAAGAAATGAAAAGTGTAGCTGTAAGTGTTGAGGCTAATCTACTTTCTAAAAGAGCTAAAGCTAGAAACGAGAGAAGAATACCTACAAAAGATGAAAGTTCACCCTTTGAACAAAAGCTTGATTCTATTGATACAATTGAAAGGAAATCTCCTTGAGATGGCCAGCAGGCCAATTCAGGGAGAAATCCTAATTTTAGGAAAAATCAGAATCAAAACACTGGTAAGAATATTCCTGACCAAAATATCAGACCACCTTTCCAGGAAAACTATGCAGAAGCCTCTTAATCAGAAGACCCTGAGCAAGACACTCAGATAAATTTAATGGGTCTAGAGGGGGAGGAAGATGTATTTCTAACTCAGGATGGCCAAGAATCCCATGTGCTGCAACAATTCAAAACCCAAACAGGGCAGTAATTTGATTTCAGACAGGGATATGACTCTGCTATTTTTGAAGTACATAAGCAGTATAATTTAAGAAGTAGAAAAAGTATTGATAATCAACCCAAAAAAGGCAAAATAGGTCCAGTAACAAAAACACTTCAAATCCTTTCAAGAACAAATCAAAATCCTTCCAGCCCCACCATAGAAGATGTGTCTGATAACCAGCACAGCAATGAACAACCTTCCACTTCAATTCCCTCCAAGGAAACAGTGGAAGAACCTCAAAAGATCGCATCAGAGAAATCAACAAAGGATGTTTCAAATCCTGAAATAGAAGAAAACATAGAAATTTTTTTTGCCAGAAACCCAAAGGTTTAGACTGACAAAACAACCTTGCCCTTTAATCTAGGAGCAGAGGTAGCCAAGCTTAAAATTTCTGTTCCTTTGACAGAATTAGCAAAACATGATGTTTACAGGTCTCAAATAAACAAATCACTAAATATCATTGAAAATGCAGATTCTGTAAATCTCTTTGATGACTAGCTCGAGTTGATTTTTGGCCCTGAAGTAAATGGGAAACCACTGAAAGGAGGGATACCACCTTTCTATGTCAGTCTCAATATTCATGATAAGATTTTGCATAATGCCATGTTCGACTCTAGTGCTTCACACAATGTCATGCCCAAGTCTATCATGGAGAAACTTAACTTAGACGTCACTAGACCCTATAAGGATTTATTTTCCTTTGATTCCAGTCAAGTGAGATGTTTGGGTCTTATAAAGGATTTATGTGTTTCATTGGTTCAATACCCTGCTAAAACTATACTTATGGACATAGTATGGCATGCTGTTGTCCAGATCCTGGGGTGCCAAACTTCAGGGGTCTCTGCAATTAGACATGTCCTATGCCACTATATCTGTTTTTGGACAACCCAAGAAATCATATGGAGAAACATTAATGAAATATGTAGTGAGTAGTCAGGAGAAGCCTCAAAACTTTCCCATTTACTCAATACATTCTGATATGGATTCCTTTTTTCTCTATAATGCTGAAATAAATCCAGAAATTGATAATCCTAAAGATTTAGTAACAGAACCAAAAGAAATTGAAAATTTCAATGTTTTAGCAGCAAAACTAAAAGAAATTGAAAAAGAAGAAAGGTCAACTGTTCAATTCAAGAGATATCAGATGACAAAGAAAAAGCATATGATGAAGAAAATCCAAAAACCTTAGCTAAGAAAGACTACACTACCCCAGATACAAATTATGAACATGAAATTTTATTGCATTTAGAATTTGATGGTTCAGTAAACAAACTAGGTGCAAGGGCAGGTGTATGGGTCTATAACTTAGAGAATGATCATGTAGAAGGGCATGCCTATAGGTTGAATTTTAAATGTACAAACAATATGGCAGAATATGAAGCACTCCTACTAGGCCTCAAGTTAGTTAAAAGATTAGGAGCCATAAGAGTATCAATCATGGGAGATTCCAAACTGATAGTTAAACAAATAAAAGGAATTTACATGACCAGAGATCGTAGATTGGGATATTACAGAGGGATAGTCATAAAAATACTTAACACTTTTTTAGAAACCCAACTTGCAACTATTCCTAGAAAACATAATATGCAAGCTCATAGCCTGGATATGTTTGCCAGTGCCTGCAAATTGCCTTTCCAGCGCAATCACCAATACACTGCTTAGATTAGGCACAAGCCAGCCATCCCTGATAATCTTAAGAATTGGCAGGTCTTTGATAGTGATAAGCAGATTAATAATTTTCTAACTTTAAATGAGGAATTTTCTAACCTTAATGTAGGTGTTGATACGGTTACTAGTTTTAATTAGACAAATGAGTTAGATATTAAAAATCTGGAAGAGAATTCAATAAACATGCTTCACCCTACTAAATTATCACAAGCAGGAATCAAATACCTGAAAGAAATGGACCTAGATGAGATAATTGAAGAAGAAACAGAGGTTATAAATCTGAAGGATAATCATTTACCCAAAGGGTTGACTCCTTTGGAGGATTTGTTTGACTCTAATGACATTCCGAAGAAACCTAAAATGGAGCCTTTAAAAGCACACATTGAAGAGTATAACATAGGAACACAGGATAATCCCAAATTGATAAAACTGTCAAAATCTTTACCTCCTGATCAGAAGCTAAAGTATGATGAACTTATGAGGGAATTCCAGGATGTCTTTGCCTCGAGTTACAAAGATTTGAAATCCTATGACACCTCTATCATTCAACACACTATCCCTTTGAAAGAAAATCAAAATCCCTTTAAGCAAAAACTCATAAGAATTAACCCTGTGTTATTACCATCAATCGAGAAAGAAATCAAACACATGTATGAAGTAGGAATTATTGCCCCTATTAGATTTTCAGAATGGGTATCTAACCTAGTACCTACTAGGAAGAAAACGGGGGAAATAAGATTATGTGTTGACCTGAGAAATGTGAACAAGGTCTCACTTAAAGATAACTATCCTTTACTCAAAATGGACCATATACTGCAAAGGGTAGTGGGTTCTTCTAGAATTTCACTTTTAGATGGGTTTTCAGGTTACAACCAAAGCTTAGTTCATCTTGATGACCAAGAGAAAACTGCATTCACTACACCATAGGGTACCTTCATGTACATTAAAAATGCCCTTTGGACTAAAAAATGCGGGAGCAACTTTTCAAAGAGCAATGGACATTGCCTTTGCAAAAGAGATTCATGATTTTCTTGTTAAATATCTTGATGATCTCACTGTTTTTTCCAAATCAGAACAACAACACTTGCAACATCTCAGGCAAGTTTTTCTAAAATGCAGAAAATATGGTATTTCCTTAAATCCAAAGAAATCTTTATTTGGTTTGGAAGAAGGAAAACTGTTAGGCCAAATTATCTCTAAAGATGGAATCCGGATTGACCCAACTAGGATTGAAGCTATTTTGCAAATACGTCACCTAAGAAACATTAAAGAACTGCAGGCATTTTAGGAATTTTTTTTTTTTTAAGAAGGTTCATCTCCAACTTAGCCGAATTAAATAGATTATTGAATAACATGTTGAAAAAAGATTCAACCATTAAATGGACAGTTGAGGCTAAACAATTATTTGAAGAAATTAAACTAGCCTTAACTCAAACACCAGTCCTCACAAGTCCAAAATTTGACAGAGACTTCATTATTTTTTCTTTTGCATCAAAATGCACCATAGCTGCAGTTTTACTACAAAAGGATGATCAAGGATGTGAAAAACCAATAGCCTTTTTTAGTAAGGCTCTTAGAGATGCCTCAATAAAATATAAAATAATGGAGAAACAAGCTTTTGCTTTTGGTAAAGGCTATTAAGGATTTCAGGGTTTATTATTTGTATTCTCATGTAATAGCTTATGTTCCTAATGTTGTAGTCCAAGACATCCTGACACAGGATGGAGTAGATGGCAAGAGGGATAAATGGATAGCTACTATTTTAGAATATAATATAGAGATAAAACCTACTAAGTTAATTAAAGGTCAGGGGTTGGCCAAACTCATGGCAGAAACAAATTGCCAAGCCCTAGACATAAATCTGATTGTAGAACTGGATGACGAACATGAGATAGCGACTCCATAGATCAACTAGCCTTTTCTAGACTCCAGCTGGTATGCTGATATTATATATGTTTTACAAAACCTGTAGGCTCCTCTAGGGTTATCCAGAACTAAGAGTAGGTTTTTGAAAATGAAAGCTTCGAAATTTTTCATTATGGATAATACTTTATTTTGGAAAAATCATGAAGGCATTTTGTTAAACTATTTATTAAAAGAAGAATCTGACAAAGTACTCCAAGAATTTCATGCAGGAGATTGTCGTGGACATCTCTACTGGAAGTCAACAGCTGACAAAATTCTAAGAGCTGGATTTTACTGGTCAACCTTGTTTTCAGATTTTAAAAAGTTTGTAACTTCTTGCCACAAGTGTTAGATCTTTGAAGGAAAAAGAAAACTCTTGCCTTTGCCTTTGAAACCCATATCCACAGAAAAGCCTTTTCAACAGTGGAGTCTTGACTTCATTGGAGAAATACATCCACCCTCCTCTGCTTAGCATAAATGGATACTCACTGCAATTGATTACTTTACTAAATGGATAGAAGCCATTCCTTCTAGACAAGCCACAACCACTGTAATAATAGGTTTTCTAGAATCTAATATCCTTTCTAGGTTTGGTTGTCTTGACAAAATTATCACAGATAATGTTGTAGCCTTCAAGTCAAAGAAAATGATTGATTTCTATCACAAGTATCATATGGTCATTCCACAACTTACTATCCTCAAGGGAATGGACTTGTAGAATCTTCCAATAAAAATCTAATAAATATTATCAAAAAACTGTTGGAAGATAATAAGAAAACTTGGAACAAGAAATTAACTAATGATTTGTGGGCAGATAGGCTTACTACTAAGAAGTCCATTGGAACCAGTCCCTATGAGCTAGTATATGGAATGGAGGCAGTTTTTCCCTCATATTTAGGGGTTCCTGTCATGAAACTACTTCAAGAAGCTCAAGTGGAACCAAATGATATAATAGAAGAATAAACCAGACCATCCATTTACAACAAACTAGGGAGCAAGTGTACCAAATATCCCAAGTACTACAAGAAAAAATCAAGAAGATTTTTGACAAAAGGACCAAAGCAGAAGACTTCTATCTGGGAGACAAAGTGTTAAAGTAGGATTCAAGAAGAGAGGAAAAAGGGAAACATGGGAAGTTCGACTTCCTGTGGAAAGGGCCATATATAATATATGCTTTCAGAGGAAATAATGAATATTTTTTGAAAGAATTAGATGGTGCAGAAGTTGAAGGAGGACCAGTCAATGGTCGGATGTTGAAGCACTACATTGATTCCATTTACTAATTTTACAAGTTCAGTTGTACAGGATATCTCCTTCATAATGTTCAGTGTTGATTAGATGGTAAAATTATGAAGTTGAAGCCCGAAGAGAAGGCCCTAAGCTTCAAAAATATTACTGTCATACATACCAATAAACCAGCATGGAAAAGGAAATTGTAGAGCACAATCAAAGTCTTTCAAAGGCCATTGGTCTACAGTTCTTGGCTTTCCACCAGGGAAATCCATCCCCAAGTGGAGCCACTGTTAGGCTCCTATACCAATAGGTGTCATCTATCATGACTGACTTGGTTTGGTTCTGAAATATGTACATACCTTTGCTTGTTGCAAATTTTTTCCATATTTGTAAAAAATAAAAAAAATTAAAAAATGTAAAGAGGGTATGCCCTAAAAGAAAAATCAAAGGGCAAAAAGAATAAATAAAAGGTCAAAAAAATGAAAGAAAATGAACCCCAACAAAAAGAAAAGACCATGAAAGTGTGCAAGTCCAAATGCCACTGCTTTACTGTTGTGTAATAAAGGTTGTGTGCAACTTGTCACCCATGCCACAATCCATGGTAGCCAAATAGTTTAAACTTGGTTATTCCATGTTTTAAATTTCATTGTTTATAGAGATAGAGAATAAAATCTGACCAAACTGTTTAATCTTGGCAGATAAATAGATAGGTAGAGTGAATAAAAGGAGCTCAACAATTTAATCTGAGCCATTGGATGTAATAAGGCTAGACTTAGATAGACATCTATATGTAAAAGAAAAGAAAGTGTGATAAGGGTTTGTCAGTTTAAGTGCACCCTAATAAAGAAGTAAAAATGCTAGGTTAAGTAGGTAGAGTAAGTAGATGATTGGTTGCAGAACAAAGGTGTGATGAATGGTTAAGTTTAATGCTTTAATCTTTTTGCTTTCATCACTTAGACAAAGCATGGAGCACAGTAAAGACAACATATCAAGAATACAAGTCAAATTAATTAACTTCCTCACTCATTTTCTCCTAATTTTTACTAATTTTCCTTAGGTACTAAAGGCACCTACAATAAGTTAGAGGGGCTAAGAGCATTTCTCTGACTTTTGGAGGGACTGGACCCTCGACCCAATAATTTGAAATGCCTAAAGTACTTAAGCCCCCTTCATCAATATTTCCCCTTCATAAATTCATTCATCCCCTTTATAATGTTTTTCCTAAGTAAAATCCCAATTTTACTTAGGAACATTAAAACATTCTGTATATAAAAAACCCTCATATTCATTTAGCCTAAGTCATAAATGTTATATGATGAAAATTCTTTTGGAAATATTTAACTTAGCGCATTTCATATCCTATAAGTTCATATTAACTTTAACTCGTATTATTATTTAACTCCCAAGAAAATAAATCACCCCTTTCCCGTATTACTATTAAAAATCCCAAAAATATGTATCCCGCCCCATTGGTTTGCAAAATAAGCATAATAAAGTTTGATAAATGGGATTAATTAATTGACCCACGATTAATTGGGAGCCAAATCCCCCGCCATCCTAATAAAGGATTAATTAATCATCCAGATTAATTAATAACTTATCGTCCAATCACATCACCCTTGATATGATTAAGGAATTTAATTATGGTCGGGCCCCTCCATTTAACTCCTCACCACTTTCCAACACTGACTACCGTCCGATCAGATCTCCCAGATCCGACGGCTATCGCTCATATCGCGCGGGCCCTTCGGTCGAATGTAAAGCACGCGATATGGGCAGTTTTCCACATCTCGCAGATGCAATGTGTCAATCGATTAATGGAATAGCACGACCCTCCTCCAAAACCATTCTCCTCCAAGAAGCGGTGCGATGAAACCTGCTTACCGCCTCCCATAAACGACAAAATGTCCCCTCATTCGATTGATACCAACTATCACTCTTCCTTTATTTTTTATAATCCTAACTTGAGGATTCTTTATTGTCCTCTTGTTTTGAGAAGAAATATCATTCATTCAAGCCCTAAAGTTTGTTTTTACTCTGTTATCCTGCCTTTTGAACTCATACCTTAGCAATTTGACTTAATCCAGTGAATTATCCCTGAATGACTCCATAGCCCAATGGCTTGAAGCCTGGTTTGCCCATTTGTTTCAGAATTCCACCACTCTCAAACAAAACAACCCTGAACATTTATAACTAGCCTAAAATCTTTTCAAATATAGCTAAATCATAAAGAGAGAGCCCTCTTTGAGTACATATTGGCTAGATTATGTACTTAAAATATTGCTTTGTGGTTACTTCAGACCCCTTTCCTTCTTCCCATAACTTCTAAGGAAAATCTGAGTGATAACAATAGCAATGTCATTAAAGTCAAATAATTCTTCCAAAGGGGAAATCCCTCTGGGCAAAACATTGTCTTTAAGTTGAAGTACTTTGAATTCTTCTTTTTCTGGGTTTTTATGCATTTCATTTTTATGTACAATTTTATTTACAAAAATTTTTCCATCAGAAACAATAGGTTATTCTATACTAATATGTACATCAATTTGACTATCTAGTTCATCTTCCAGATCTATGTTTCTATCCTCAAATTCATCCTTTGATTGTAGAAAACTCTCAATCTATTTGTCACTTCCAAAAACTTCCCAGTATCTCATGTTATCAGGCACTGCAGGATGGTGTTTCACTTCAACTGTGTATTGTTTATTTGGATGAGGTAATTTGTAGGTGCTAGCTGAAAAAACTAAACCATTGGCTAGGGCATTCTGGAGCCTAGGGATAACAACAAGGTCATACTCTTCAAATGTTTTGAGAAAATCAATCACAACATTTCGGTATTCTCTCAATCTAGGATGTTTTGCATAGTATTGTTCTTTAATTTGTTTTATGATCAGTTCTGAATCGCCTTGGACATAAATTCTTTTAGCACCTACTTTTTAAAGCAATTTGAAGCCTAACAATAATGCCTCATATTCTGCTATGTTGTTTGTACATAGAAAATTCAATTTGTAAGAATGACCTTAAGCCTGATTAGTTTTTGAATTGTACAACCAGACTCCTGCTCCTGACCCTGTTTTACCACATGAGCCATCAAAAATCATATTACAGAGTTCTGTTTTAGGGTCCTATTGGATAATGGGTATTTGGGTGTCATGTCCTTTATTAAGATCATTTTTTGGCTGAGTGACCTGTGTATCTATGTCTCCATCATTGTACCATATGAAGGAATCAATACCAGTATGGAGATAGTATAGGGGATAGTTAACTGGCCTTTCTTGGCTACTCACCATATATTTCATTAAGGTTTCTCTATACAGTCTCCTTGGTTGGCCAAATAATGGTATTGTGGCATACATCATATCCATTTGAAGTGTTCCTTGTAACTTAGCCACCCAAGAATGTGACAATAGCATGCCATACTTAGGTGGAATGTCTACTACTACTATATCCATGATGAAACTTTTTGCTGGTATCTAGGCTAATGTGACATAGAGGTCCTTGATAAGACCTAGACACCTAACCTTGCTCGAGTCAAATGAGTATAGATCTTTGTATGGTCTAGTGATTTCAAGTCCAGGTTTTTCAATAACGATCTTTGGCATGAGATTATGTGACACACCTGAATCCAACATAACATTATGGAGGATTTTGTCATGAATATTAAGGTTGACATAAAATGGAGCAACGCCTCCTTCTTGACGTTTGCCATCAACTTCTGGTCCAAACAGAAGTTTAGGCTGGTCATCATTTAAGTTCATCATATCAATGTTTTCTTCTATGTTGAGTACCTTTAGGACTTGATACCTATACACATTCTTGTTTATCAGCTTAGTTAGAGGGATAGAAATTTTGAGTTTAGCAAGTTCATTCTCAATACTGAATGGTGTTTGAATTTTAAGCAGATTTGAGAAATCAACTCTTTCAACCACTGCTTTGGTGACAAGTTCAGTTTGTTGGCTTATACTAGGGATATTAGTTTGGACAGTTTTAGTAGAAACATCAATGATTTTCCTAGTAACATTTTCTGTGTTCTTCATTTACGAACTGTTTACATTTTTCTTAGAAATTGCAGCTGTTTTCTTAGATCTGGCTCAGCAGTATTCTTAGCAGGGAAATCAACATTCTTTTGTTTGAGTTATCATTATTTTTCTTACTCCTAAGCTTATACTGTCTATGAAATTATAATATGGCATTCTCAAACCCATGTTTATAGCCATCAGACTCTTCAGATTCCAATTATGTTTGAGCTAATAAGAACAGTGCCTGTTCTTCTTGTGTAAGAAAAACAGAACTATCCTCATTTGTCCCCACTAAATTAAATGATTTTCCTCTACTTCTTCAACCACACTTACATCTTCATCATCATAGCTTTCTTGAAATGGAGGTTTAATTTGTTGATTTGGGCCTCTTTGGTCTCTTTGTCTGATTTGTGGAGTGTTTCTTCTGGGATTTGGATTTCTGTTCTATGAAACAGGTTGGTTTTCCCTAGGGACACTTCTCTCATTCAAACTTATCCTCTCCATCATTCTTTCCATGGTCCTTACTAAAGAATCAATCTTAGCATCTGCTGCAGAAGTTGAAACTTCTTCCTTTATAGTAACCCTTCTTTTACTTTTCATCTTAGCTCTTTTTGCTTGTAAATTTGCTTCTACACTCACAACATCTCTTTGCATCACTTATAATGTTGGAGAATTCCTTTCCCTAAGCTGGTAGGACATATCTATATCAAAGCCATCTGGGAACTTTATCAAGGCCAAATCTCAAGGTGGTTTAAGATTTACAGGTATTGCATTATAGGTATTGTTGAATCTAGCACAATAGTCCTGTACATTTTCACCTACTTCCCTTTTAATATTTTCATATTCTGATAGAATCTATAAAAGGTTATTTTTGACTCCCCATCAATTAAGAAAATTTTGGTGGAATGCAGGGAGATCATTTATGCAATTTGCAGGCAAAGATTTAAACCGTTTCTGAACTTCTCCTCCTAAACTTTGAGCAAACATTCTGAGATTAACACTTTCGTCGTCTACCTCTTGCAGGTCAAAACGATCATTCATTTTATCCACATGTTGTTGGGCTATTAAAGGACCTGTCCCATCAAATAGTGTGATTTTAGACTGATAGCCTTGTGGCATATTAGCCAGTGGTGATGGCAACACCGAAGGAGCATACCTAGCCACCATGATTAGTGGTGGTGGAGGGCCTCGTGAAGGAAGTTGAACAGTGGATGAGGGTGGAATAATACTAGGTGGAAATGAGAGTAAAGGAATTTGAGTAACCTTATGTTGAAGGATGAAAGAAGGGGTAGGAATTATGGAGGCAGTAGGACTTGGTGACTGAATATGTGTAGGTTGAGATGTGAAGGAAGAAGCTGCTATGTTTAAGGCAATAAATTCTACTGAATGTTGGAGATAAGCATCATCGATTTCGGAGGTGAGATCTGTCACTAGATCTTGTAGAGTATCAAAATGTTGTAAAAGCTGAAGATCTGATTCAGTTTGTGAAGAAAGTTCTCTCACTGGGCTCTTCGGTAAGATTGATGGATCAAAGTAATATGATCTTTCCAATTCTCTGATTTAGTCCTGAATAAGACTTGTTCAAAGTGTAAATCAAATTGGATATCTTGAAAGGTAACAAAGTTTTTAGGGAGTGAGTTGGCTCTGTGAAGAAATCTACTGCTTGTCTGACTCTCAGTTCTAGGAGTTTTCCTTAAGATCTTTTCAAGATTGTCCACTATGGTAGGAGGATTTGGATCTGGGTGGGATCTAGTAGAGATTATTTTGGGAGCCAGTGTTTAGATCTAAAACATAGAAAAATTGAATATATACAACAATAGAAAAGAAACCAATCTTAGGAATAATCTTATCATACAAATATTTTGACTGGGTGCTCTAAATTCGGAGGAAATGAAAAATTTTCAATAGTTCCCCAGTATGGTCGCCACTATGTTATCGCTCTATAATTTTTTAATATTGGCAAGACAAAATCATAAAGGACACATCAAACCACTTAGGAGTCTAGGATCTAGCCTTCCTAGACTCAGAGAGGGCTCTCTCTGTATATTTTCAGATTTATTTTTATTTCCAATGTTTTAATGTATTAGGCTAGATATAATGGTAGAAGGGTTTTATTCCTTGATTCCTTGATTGTTTGATTGTTTGGTTGGGGCAAGTAAGACTTAGATATTTTCCATTTGGCTATGGATTCAAAGGCTGGGTGGTAACATCAACTTTTCTAGAGCATTTGCGAGGCAAGCTAACTATCTTTACTGGATCTAAAAGGAGAATGAAAAATGAGATGACATAACAGTGAAAACAATAATGATTAAAAAGAAATTAAGTATTTCTTAATCATACATCAAAGGGAAACATTAGATTGTAAACACAAATAGAATTAAGGTGCTCCAACAACATATCTTAATCTAGAATTTCTGTCTTACAATAAGATTTAATGATGCATAATGAATAAAATAGGAATATATTTGACATAGAAAGAAGATATCACCAGGTTAAAAATAGATCAAGTATCTTGCAAACGGTCTTTTATTATGGATGCTCCAACTCAAAAATTACAGTGCTCTAGAAGAAATATTGTTCAATAACTCGGTTCCAACCCCTAATACTTCCAATGCATGAAGTATTTAACAAAAACCTACAACGATTGCCTTACACACTTGGCAATTTGTTATTAATTACAATGAAAGAAAATCTGACTAATGTAACCACAAAGTGGCCACGATGAAAAAAATTGGACATATGGTCCTCTTCTTTTGGGATGCTGTTGCTGAGAAATTAATTTTGTTGTAGTGGCTCTGCTGACATGGTTGGTGCTGACTCAGATCTTCGTTGTCCCTTCAATCGTCCTTGTCTCATTCCTCTTGGTAATCACACAGATCACTCCATGCTTCTTCATCTGGAATCTTGATCTTGATTAACCTATGATATATTTCATCAGCTTCAGTGTACTTTGAAAAAGTGGGTTTGACTGTAAAAATGTGCTTTAGTTCATGTTCGATATAGATTGGATTGTTGATAGCTTCCAACAATGCTTTTCTTGTTATGATGCCTTTATTGTTGGAGAGATTCACAACATTCAAGGCTATGCCTTGGAGCATCTTGACATAATCTTCTCTGGCCATGAGTTTTTCATTAATAACAAACAGAGAAGGGAGACATTTTTGTGTTAAAGGCTCAATTTTGTTGAAAAACCTGTTCACTGTCAGCTCTAAATTTTGGCATTTTTCCTCTAGCTGTACAATCATGTTCTTCTTAGTCAATACTTTTTTCACCTGTAGAATGGTTTTTGTCCTATTTGCTACTCCCAACTCCTCTATATCATACCTATTCCTTGAATTGAGAAATTTTATTATTCTATTGGCCGTAGTTGGCATGTCTCCCAACTCTAGATTAGTAGATGAAATAACTTCTCTAGATTTTTCCATTAACTCCTTCTGTTCAAAGATAATTTGTATGCTGGGTCAAATTTCATTCATGCCATTGATGATGTTGTGCCAAATGATCTCTTTCACCCTTCCTAGAGTGTTACCAATGGATGATTCCTTTTCAGTTTTTTGCAACCTTTCAATTAAGGTCAGTGCCCTCTACATCTCTATTGAGTGGTCACTTTCAACTCTTTTGATTTGGTCCTGTAGAACACTGACTTGGGTTTCTAGTCTCTTGATTTCCTCACTTTGAAGATTCATGCCTTCCATGGACTTAGCTAGCTATTTTGTACTGCTTCCTGTCCCTGTAGCAACAGTTGCTAGAGTGGCTATAGGAGTAGCTGTAAGAGGAAGAGCCTCCATAGTGGTGCTGGTAGAGTTCGCTGCCTTTTCTTTCTCTTGTACCATCTTCTCCATTTCTGCCTCCATTTGTTTTATTTAGAGAGTCTGCTCCATTATTAATTTCATCATTTCAGCCTTCTAACTCTTTGTTTCCTCTATCTCTTTGGTCAAGGGATCATGTGTAGTAGGAAATTTGAGTTTCTTCTTCAAAGTTGCTATATCCATCTCCTTTTTCTTAATTATTTCTTCTTGTTGCTTTTACATCTGAGGGATCATATCCAATTCTCACTACTAAGTCTTCCAAAGACTTAATTCTGTTGTCCTTTGACTGGGATGAAATCTTTTCCATCTTTAGTTGAGACTGGGCATTTGACAAGGCCATGTGCATTTTAAACAAATTCATGGAGGTACTGGTCAGAGTAGAAGAGATCATTTCACCTATTTGCTTGTGCATTTCCAGATGGTTAATAGGATGAACGTTCTTGGCATCAAACTCAAAAGAGGTCTGTTTGTAATCAGCTGGAGTTTTAGGCTCTCCTATCTGTGCTTCCAAAAATGCCATATGCATTTTGCCTTTTTTTGAATCAAACACTGAGAGGAGTTTTCCTTGAGAAGTTGCACTTTGCTTCCAGAATTGAGCATAAGTACTCTTTTTCAATACCTCATTTCTGATCTTAATTTCCCTGAAAGTGTCAAAGACGATCTCCTCTTTTTCTCTAGTTACATTGGTAGATGTGGAAAATTGAAGAGATTGTTGCATTTCTGAGATTGGAGTAGCAGGAAGGGATTAACCTCCAGTTGTGGATGAATGAGGAATATCACTGAGAATAATGGCTGTTTGTTGTGGTGATTCCTTGTCTATGTCCATGTGCTTCCTGGTCCTTTTTCTAAATTTTAGTTTGAATTCTTTCATGGAAGTATTAGTCCTTGGTGACTAATCTTCTCTTGGCATTTTCCTAGTTGCTGCTTTTTCTTGTTCCTTGCCCTTGTCTAATGTGTCTTCTGTACCCTGTTTCCCTTGCTACCTAGGAGTCTGTGCACTTGAAGAAGAAATTATTTGTTCGTCAGCTTCTTGCTGTGTGTCGGGCATCCACTCAATCTGGTTCATAAATTTCTCTATCTGAGGCCTTTGAGTGTGAATGTAGGGTGTTGGCTTGTTCTCTACCCTTTTCTTGGAGATGATGCCCCATGGGTCATAGGACCATGTAAAACTGTGAGATAACTTCATTTCCCTTAATTTATTGTCTGCCTCCTCACCTGTTGTTGCAAATGAAAGGACCAATATGGGATTTGATCCTAAATTGTGACTTCTTCTTTGCTGCTACAAAATATATTTCATCCGCATTGATCATCTTCCTGATATATTCAAGTGAAAAGATCCTCACGGGGAGGAACTTTGGCAACTTGTTAGGGGCCAACTCACATCCATACACTCTTAATTCTGTATAATTTTGGTACAAGTACCAATCCCTTGCTCTTTCTTGGTATGTCAACTGTATGATCCTTTTAATTTCTTCACTAATTCTGGGTTCTGCAGTCCCACTGAGGAGGCTCATATCTGGGTGAACAAACATTTCCACAAATTTCTTGTAGGTGAAGTGATTTTGATCCTTCATCACTAAGGTGGTCTAGAAAATAGCAGATTGGGCTTCACCTTATTCATTTAACTTGGTCATTGTAAACTAAAACCTGTCTGCTTGAAAATAAACAAACATATATACAAGTACTGAAGAGTACTGAAACACTTCCTCTGTGATGAAATTTACAAGTTTCTCATGGATGACATTTGTTATCAATTGATTGAAATTGAATAGGACAAAGGGCTTTGATTTTGTTGATAAGATGGACAAGAAACATATAATAGCCTCATCAAGCCACTGATATGAATAATAGACAAACAAACATGAAAGTACAGTGGCTATATGCCTAGTTCTATCAGGGAAAGTAGAGGAGGAATAAGGAGGATTCTTGCCAGACAGTGGGGTTTGTTCAGTCATGAAGAGTTATAAGGTTTTAGCTCTTTTGGTGAAGTCTAGCCTGTGATACATTTCACTAAGGATATCATGGGAAAAAGGAGTGGTTCCTTCAATGATAGGAGCCTGCATCATCTGCATAATAGATTTTGCATCAATAGTAAACAATATGTCTCTGCTGGGGCAATCACTGCCCTTTGCTTTGGATTATAGCATGAGTGGCATTTTCTGATTAGTTCTGGGTAGCTATGGGTTTAGGAAAGATATAAAAAGGCAAATTGGTGTCCCAGAGCCCTATGTCATCTGCTTCATCAACAAATTTATCCTTCCACCAACAGTAGATGTCAAACAGATTAAATTTTGAGAGTGTCTCATGTATTTTGAAGTCTCTGTTTGCCAGTGGAATGTGGTCCAAGTCCACTGGTGGGTGCAACATTGGATTGAACACCTCCTGTTCTTTCTTATTTGGTGGCATGGTTGTCTTTTGCAAATTTTTTAAACCTGAACTGTGTTTAATTTGCAGTTGAACTGCAATAGAAAGGGATGAAAAGAAATGAGAATTCAGAGAGGGAAAAAGGAAAGGGAATGAACAGGTAGCGGGACTCAAGAAGGGGAAAGTTTGATTAATGCATAAAATTGGGGCCTTTTGTAACTGTATTGTTGTATCAATGTGTTCACTATTTTCTCTATGCATGTTTGGATGAATTTTGAATTGTATTGTAAGTAGAGAGAGCACGTTAAAATTTGTAAATGTGTGGGGAATGGTGCATTTGTAGTTTTAGGAGTGTTCCCGTTGGATTGGCTTGAAGTGGTGCAGGTCTGTTGGCTAACGGTCCAACCAATTGAATGCGCAACAACATAGCGCGAGAATGGAGGTGATAGGCGGATGGGATGGAGTGGCGTCGTGAGGTGGCGGGATCGGTGAACGGTCACAACGGGAACGGGGGAGGTGGTTTAGTGAAGGAAAAAACCATTTTTCGGGGGGCCCTTGGAGCGGTAAGTGGAATGAGTGGGGGGGGGGAGGGTGCGAAATCCTGACAGGTGACAAGTATTGATTTGAAACACGATTTCCGACCCCCTCAGTATTAACGTTCAAGAGGGGGAGGACGGGGCAGAAGTGATATGGGCGTTGATCATATGGCTGGGTGCAGAGATTAGATGAGAGGTGAGGGGTGGGTAATATCCGATGTGATGGGTAAGTGAGTGGTGGGGTAGGAAAATTAATAGGGGGCGGAGCATAAGAATATGAAATGAATTTAGGAATATTGATATGAGGCCCTTTTTCTCTTCTTAATTTCTTTTCTCGACATTAGGAAAAAAAACAAGACTATGTCAAAAAACTTTTTTAAAAAGAGCTTTTCATGTCTTTTTTCCGTTTGTAATTTTTCTCAACCTATCTACCATTTATCTTTCTAACCTAACATTTTTTCCTTTTTTTGTATTTGCAGGGCGCATTTGGATTTGCAGACCCTTTCTTCACCTCTTTTTTTAATCTCTAACCCACTATATCAATTATATCTCCCATTGGTCCAGATTGAATAGTTGAACCAATTTTATTTCTACCTAGCTACTGATTTTCCAAGCTTAAACTGTTTGGTAGATCTTTATTTTCTATCCTAACAACAGAAATTGAAATTTGTTCAATCATGCTTAGACTGTATGAATTGAACAATATTTGGGTTTTTTTTTGTTTTTTGTTTTACCCTCTTTTTGTTTTTGTTGTTGTTGTGTGAAATCAATTGAATATTGAAATCTATGAACAATATGAAATCTGCCAAATATGAGATACTCAATCACCTTAAGATCCTATAAATTGTAGGACCCTAACACCTTCAAAATGACACTAGAGAGGCTCTTCGAGGAGAAAATCATAATTCACGGCTTTCATAGTCTTGAATTAACACATTTAATTCAATGCGCACTTGTAGAGTGCAAAAGAGCAAAAAATTAAGAAGTCTGAAACAAATTGCTTTCCGGTTAATGCTTGGTTTGACGAGGAGTGCAAAAAGGCAAGGAGGATGTGGAAAGATTCAAACAAGTATAACATAAATGTCAAAGCTTACAAGCAGTTATTAAGCAAGAAAAAAGTTGATTTCATGATTTCAAGGAGGGAAGAACTAATATTCCTTGGGAAAAATAATCCCAAATTATTTTGGAAGGAGCTCCAACCGATAAAGATACAAACTGGAAATAGTATTACAACTTATAAATGGTTTGACTATGCAAGACAACTCTATGAGTAGGATCCCAAGGTTGACCCTACCCCCTTGGTTAACATTGATACTGAACTCTTCACAGTGCAAGAAGTAGAGATGGGTATCAAGAAGTTGGGTGTTGGAAAAGCAAAAGACTTAGCTGAAATCCAAGTAGAATATCTAAAGTGGGGCTCAAAGATCCTTACACCTCACATTACAAAAATTTTCAACATCATATAGCAAGGGTTCCCCACAGATTGGACAACTAGTCTGGTAATACCTCTTTTCAAGAGCGGTGACGTCAATAATCCCTCCAATTATAGGACCATTATGATAAACCCTTTGTTTGCAAAGATATTTGGAAGCATGCTAGAAAATAAAATTAACAAGTGGGTAAAACAAAGAGATAAGCATGCTAAAGGGAAAGCAGGTTTTAGACCTAAACATTCCATAGTTGATCATTGTATAACTTTAAGGCACATCATTGAAAAAGTTTGGGAGAAAAATGAAGAAGTCTTTTGTTACTTTGTTTATTTCAGAAAAGATTTTGACATTGTTCCTAGGGATAGCTTTGGCACAGAGTGGAGAAACTTGGGGTTCCTCAACATTTGAGAGCAACTGTGCATATGTTGTATGAAGAGGTGAAAGTCAAAATTAGAACTTCAGTAGGCATTTCTGAAATTTTTAGAAGTGATATTGGCGTCATGCAAGGTTGCCCACCGTCTCCTACCCTTTTTGGTTTATATATCGACAAGCTTGAGGAGTGGTTAAATTTGCAAGGGGGTGATGGTATCTATTTGGGCAAGTTTGTTATAAGGCTTCTTTTGTATGCAAATGACCTTATTCTGATTGCTAAATCGGCTCTTGGTTTGCAAGAAAACTTACTATCCCTTGAGCATTTTTGTAGAAGTGTGGTGATGCAAGCCAATATCAACAAAACAAAAGTAATGGTTTTCTCTAAAAAAAGAAAACATAACCAACATTCATTCTACTTTGAAGGTAACATTATGGAAGAAGTTGCAGATTACAAATACCTCGAAATTGACTTCAACAAAATCTAAGTTGGGATGGTTGTAGAAAGAAAAGAACTTTGGGGATTGGAAAGCATTTTATGCTTTTCAAAATAAGTGTAGAGAGGCAAAGTTATTGGACTAGAAAACCACTTAAACTCTTTTTTGGCTTCTAGTGATTTCGGTGATTCTCTATGGTTGTGATCTATGGGCCAGTAGTGCATCCGACATGCAGTGGAGACAAATTGAGAAAATTCAGAAGCATTTAATTCAAGATTAAAAATGCAGTTCCTTATGCTATCTTGTTAAGTGAAACAGGGGCTGCTCCTATTGAAGCAATTTCTATGGTGCGAGTCATAAGGTATTTAAAAAAAATTGAGCAAATGGAAGAGAGTAGATGGTCTAAGGTTGTATTTAATGACAGATTGTGCAACAATTTTTTTTTTGGATGCAACAAAATAACAAATGGTTTAGTAAATATGGTATTTGCTTGAACACGTGTCCCATAAACAACAAAGAGATAAAAGCTTTTGTTATTGATAAGTTCCACAAGCGTACTTGGGATAAGGAGCTAGGAAGAAAGAAAGAGTACTATATTGAAGTGTTTAATCCCACTCATAGTCATCAACTAAAAGCATACATAGCGGCCAATATCTCTTGGAGAGGTAAAATTCTTATTGCGCAGTTAAGGACTAATTCTCATAAACTCCATTGTGAAACAAAGCATTGGAAAAGGCGGAAAAGGCCAAAAAAAGTGTGGGAGGGAAGAGTATGCATTTTTTGTTCTTTCAGAAAGGTGGAAACAAAAAAGTATTTCATTTTAGAATGTGAGGCATTCAAAGACAACAGGGAAAGTTATGCAGATATGCTAGCAGCTAGCTCTTGGGATAATCTATTTAGCGAGGGGTTTGTCAAGAAGCTAGGAGCATTTATTGTAAAGTTTCACAGAAAAGGGTTGAATACAAAAAGCAAATGAAGAAGCAATCTGTCCCATATGCTATCTTTAGCCTCGTGGACATTAAAATAATTTATTTCTTTCTTCTTTCTTTCTATGCAACGATTAAGAGTGGATCCATAGCTATTGCAACATCAACACTGCACTCCTTGTTAGATTTGACGATAATGTACTTTGTTGTCTTTTAAGACCTATGCAACGGTTAAGAGTGGATCCATAGCTATTGCAACATCAACAATGGACTCCTGGTTAGATCTGATGGCAAGAGGGATTCTCTGGTTCACACTTGTCAATGAGGAGTATAAATATCTACCAGCATAGATTAATCTTAAGCATGGATTCAACATGAGCCGAGAGGGATCAAATTTCTTTAGATGCAAACTTATTTTAGAGTGCAAAAAATAATGTGTAATCTTTTATTATTTAAATTGTATTTTTGAATGTTATAAAGATTACATAACATGTGTATTGAGCCATTTTATCTACCCCATTAAAGTGGTTTTTTTTTATTAATATATTTTAAAACATATCTCAATATCAATTTATATTAAAATATTTTACTCATAATTCACAATGAAAAATTTTATTCTATATAACAATAAAATATTTTCTTTTAACATTTTTTACTAATATTTTCTTGCTCACATGAAATTATATTAGGTCATATGGACAACTAATTGAATATGCATGACATTTTTTTTTAACGAACATTGCTTTTCTATTTAGTGAATGTTTTATTTTTATTTTAAGACGGATATACATACTTACACATCACCTTCACACTGGGCTGTAGAATGAGCCTCTCAGAAGTATCCAATTGGGAAACTACGGGTACACCCTATTGGCATAATGGCAACTCTAGAATTCAGGGGCTAATTGAAACTGTGAAGCACTTAGTTAAAGATAAATGTTCTACCAAGGTGTCATTATGTTGTACGCAAATGGATTAAAATAAGCTCTTTGGTTGTGTACTGTAGAAGCTCTCCGAGCTTATGCAAAGGATCACTATTTTGATGTTGTCACCAATGTAGTTGGTTTAGTTGCAACTAGTGCAATTGCCTTGATTTTTTTTTACTATAATTATTTGGGGCTTTGTCTATTGAGGTTATAATTTGTGGAGAAAGTTAATTTTTGAATGGTGGAAATAAATTCGGCATGATAAAAAACTAAGGTGCAGTCAAATTCTCAAAACTTGACAGCGTGTTGTGTGCTAATTAATTAGTCTACACTGGTTTTTGAAAATACAACATCCTTGGTTGGACAAACAACACCTCCCGCCTAAATGTTACAAAAGTTGACTCACTTGGTTATAAAGCATGATCCTTTAATAAAGAGCGTGGATTCCGTCGGGCTTACACTTTTGGTGTCTTATACTTTGTGGAGGTAGATAGAGAGGATTTTCTTTTGAAAGTTGCTCACACAATGGGGGAGACATTGTAAATCAATATAGATTTATCTTAAACATAGATATAATATGAGCCGAGAGGGATCTAATTTCTTTAAATGCAAATCTTTTTATGAGCTCACATTATTTCAGTGTTAATTTTTAGATTTTTTAGATTGTATTTTATTTTATTTTGGCATATATGAACAAAATTTCAATTTTGATGATCCGTAGACATCTTTACACATCATACTAGGATGTAGAATAACGCCATCAACTGATCGGTATGTACAAAAAAACCCAATATAAGTCTTTATATTGACTCAATATAAAATATTTAGCTTTTTTTCTCCTGAAAAAATACTAGGATGTAGAATAAACTTCTCGGCTTAATTAAAATTGAGAATATTTCTGAAATTCAACTTATTCATCTTGATTTTGAGTGTGATCATAAACCAGAACACTCTGTACTGACCAAGCTACCCTTAAATACATTATTGCGTTGCATATTGCTTTCCTGTCTTCTGGCACATAAGTGATATTCTTTTGCAGGCCAAAGTGGCTTAAGTGGCTTACATATCCTATGAGCAGGCAAGGTCTGGCGTTGTTATTTATAAGTCTTGTGGACGGCCCAAAATATTTCGTGCCCAGATCCGACGACATGCGCCCCATCGAAGTTTAACGAAGGGGGTCTCGCAATGGGCAGTATTGCTAAAACCAGATATGGAAAATCGACGGCAGAGATTAAATGCTCGAACCGCTCGCACAAAACCACAGATGGTTTTCATTGCCTGGCACGTATGTCTTTCAAACATTATGATATATATATATTTTAAATTGGGTCAAAATCCCAGAAATGGGATATATTATAAAATTTTCGGTGGGACTTCACTTTATAAAAGTGGGTGATTTAATATTATATATATTATATATACAATATTAAAATTTTGGAATATGAGTTGTCAACGCTTTAACAACTCATTATTATTTTTAATTGGACCATTTCAAATAGAATTAGTTTTATAATTGGAATAAAGAAGCAACTCATTATTATTTTTAATTGAACCATTTCAAATAGAATTAGTTTTATAATTGGAATAAATTAGTGTCACTGATCTAAGCAGTTAGCTCTGGGGAAATAAAAGTGAGAAATGAGAACTATGTTTTGGACCGTGATAGTTTTTGCAATGTATAAAATCCAAAAACAAAAACAAGTTAATAAAAATAAGTTTTTATTTAAATTGGAATAAATAAGTTAATGTCACTGATCTAAGCAGTTAGCTCTGGGGAAATAAAAGTGAGAAATGAGAACTATGTTTTGGACCGTGATAGTTTTTGTAATGTATAAAATCTAAAAACAAAAACAAGTTAATAAAAATAAGTTTTTATTTAAGATTCTACAAAGTTGTAATTTGTGTATTTTTGTTCATTTTCTTATATGGAAAGGGGTGTATGTAACAGTATAATTATTTGGATTAAGATTACAAATTTATGTATGTGGCTTTTTGTTGCAAATAATATCTGTAATATGAGTTAAGTAGTTTAATGAACACCCCATCTTTTTTAGAGATACATCTATAAATTCTATGTTTCTTGTTCTAGTTGTTATTTTATTCTCATGGTTAGTTCTTAAATTCTGTTTTGCTCATGTTATTAAAACCCTTCTTCTTCTTATTTTGCTTTTGGCTCTTTGTTGCAAACAACCTCTGTAGTTTGAGTTAAGTAGCTTAATCAACACTCCATTTTTTTCAAAAATACATCTATAAATTCTCTGTTTCTTGTTCCAGTTATTATTGCATCCTCATGGTTAGGACTTGAATTTTGTTTTGCTCATGTTATTAAAACCCTTCTTCTTCTTATTTTTCTTCTTCCCATGACTCTTAATTATCAGGTCTGCAACCCTCAAGACCTAGTCATTCTTGTTGTAGGTGATGAGTTTCTAAACTAGAATTAGTCATTGCATTTTATATAAGTCCAACTCCAACCAATCTTTAAAATTTCTACAAAGTTTTGAGTGATGTCTTGGGCATTGACTCCCTACAACTAGGAGTTGCCTCTAGGATTACAATAATAGAATTAGGACCCGTAGGAACCATAGATGATTGAAATGGACCAATTCCTATAGAGGGATCAGATGTCTGGACATGCACTCCTTCCCATGGAAAAGGTGTGGATACAAGTGTTTATCCACCCCCTAATGAAAAGGCACCACTTACTGAAGAAGGTGTAAATACATGAGTATGATCCTTCCCCATGAAAATACTCTACTTTCCATAGGAAGAGTTATAGAAGGAGTTCCTATAGTTATATAGGGTTTGAAGTAGTAGATGTAGAATTGACAAGGATATGTGGCATGCTGAGGGTTGACATCCCAAACAAAAAAACACCACAAGAATAAGAGGCTGATTTCTAAGTGTTCATGCCTTGGGTAGAGATACTTGGAAGAGGCATAAACCCTCCAAAAGCTAGCCCAATAATGACATGAGGGGTGATGATTTGGGTACTTGGGAATGAAGGATTAACTCCACCCCCCATTAATAATAGATACAAGAGTCTAGACCCCACCAAATCCAAATGCATTTGAAGTATTATTCATTAAGGATGAATGTGATGAAGAATGAGTAATATAACTTGGATTATGAAAAATAAAGTTTTCATGAGGGGATTAAGAGAAGGATATTCAAGTGGGTTAATTTTTTTTGGGGTAGGATCAAATAGATCCTCGATCTCAATTGGTTCAAGATCGTCTTGAGGAGGAGCAATAACTGGCTCAGGAATAGGGATATCGCCATCTAAATTTATATTAAAGCCCTTAGCTTCAAGTTCTTCTTCAATAGGTAAACCATTAATGGGATGGTTCACTTTTGTTTGAGTTGGTTCAAATAATTTTGATGAATTGGCTTCATTCAATTTACACTTTTGCGGACATAGCTCCACATTTTTAGGTGAATGGCCTTGAGTCCTTCTTGACCAACAAAGTGGATGATCAACCACTTTGAATCAATGATTCAAAAGCAACAGAATGACACCACCTAAAACTGAATAAAAAAATACACACTAGAAAAATCCCTTAAGAGATATCAATAGACAAACTACCCTTCAAAAGTATGGCTCAGAGAACCTAACACCAAAACATTGAAGGTTTAGAAAAAGGGCCTTTTGGAGGAAAGGTTGGGATGATCAGGGCCTAAGACCTACCAACAAAGGTATGGGAAGTAATTAAATTGACCTCTTGAAATGACCTGGTCCAGTGCAAATACCCACGCTTCACGGGGCACCCTGCTAGAGCATTATAACATTTATGCAATGTCTATCGTAGGCACTGTACCCCTGTAGTCACTTATGTGGAACCTAAGATAGGAAAATATGGATTCTGATTCATAAGTGACCGAGGGGAAAAATCATGGGTAAGGATGATGCAAGTGGGAAACATATCTCAGCTTGAAGCTTTCTGAAGGGAAAATACTTTGATATGTTTCATAATTCATAGACATTGAGATAAGCTAGAGAGGGGGAATTCTCCCTTAACTTTCCCTAACGTGACCTGGTGCTTAAATCTTGCGTGAGAGGAACTTCCTTGAAAACACTTGTATGACATTGGAAATAACAACTAGCTAGTCAACTTTTATGTTTAATTGAATGGCCTTGGAGATATTAATCTCCAAACCAAACCCAAGGCCCTAACAGTCCTAGACTTGTTTTTGTTCTTAGATAGAAGAAAAGGTCTAGTAATTTTTTAAATTACACATTATTTTTAATTTTATGGCATGTTGTTACTATGGGGAAACAACAATGGAACTAATGATGTGTAAAAACTCAAACAAAATGTGGATTTTGAGAATGTGTAGAAATGGACTGCAATTTTACCTTTTCTTCATTGTTTCAATCAAACTATGAACCACTCTAAAATGAATCTACATACCACTTGGAAAAATGAAAAACTTTTTCTTTACCTTTCGAATGCAAACACACTATTACTTTCAAAAACAACCTTTTTAGTGTACGTAAAATGAAGGATGAATGCGACTACCAACACATATTCTAAATGCAAACTAAAATAACAGAGTTTTCTTTTTATTTCATAGTTACTTAAAAAGAAAGAAGTCAACTATTAAAAGACTAAAACATTGATGCTAAAGTGCAATTTACTTTTCATTTTCAAAGAAACAAAAGGATAAAAACTCAACAAAAGTTAGCCCAAAAAGTTTAAAATAAGTAGACAAACCCTTGAAAATATCAAAACTCTCAACTAATGAATTAATAAAAAACAAAGAAGATGAGAAAAAGTTACTTCAATTTTCATGTGTGTCTTTTTTGTTGAACACAATGTGTATGTATATGTCTTTACGAACATAGATGTGCACATGTACATGCCTTTCATTACAGCAAGAACCTACATTGAGTAATTCTTGCAAAAGTTAAAGAAAATAGACAAGAAAAATCATCGAGTAAGTTTTTAATAAAAAATCAAGCTCAACTAAGGTTGAAACAAGGATATAGAAGACTTAAAAAGAAAGATAAAAACCTATTCTTTTCACCTTTCTACATCTCAAGATAACAATAGAATATGTTTAGACTAACTTCAAGTAAAACATTCGTAAGATCAAACCTTAAGAAAAAGTACTTGAAAGCAAGAAATAAGCAACAACCAAGGAAAGCAAACTAGAAAAAAGAGCAAATCTTATAAGGTGTATGTGATTGTAAATGTAGTTGATGTAGGGGCATCCTAATTTTCAATGGGAGAGAGGTAAAAAATCATTTACTAGAGGAGTACTTGGTTCCTCAATGAGTGGTTTGTAAGAATGGGAATTATTTGAAAATGCCATGTAATTATTTAAATTAATCAATTTGTTGCAGTGGTTGTGGTGTTTTTTATTTTCCCCTAAAAGGGTCTTTTAATCCTACATTCATGGATCTAGACTGAACCATTGTAATCTTTATATTACTTGAATTTTAATAAAAATGGGTTTGAGAGTGGTGTGTGAGAGATCTTTATCTCATTCCAACTAGTCCTTCTGCATTCTTTAGTTAATACACAGTTCTAATCGTAATAACAATGTAATTTATTGACAGAACCGAGAAGCATTATATGTATACATATTTTGTTTATCAGAGTGATTGTAGGGGGAGAGAAAGAGGGCCGAGGAGAGAAGGCACGGGGAGGAGCAACCAAGAGGAGTGTCACAAAAGCACAGAGACAAACAAAGTCTTAACCTCGCAGATATATATAATATAACTAAGTGCACCCAATACTTAGTCAATTTAGTTCTAAGAAAAGTTTGTCACTTAACAGAGCTCGGGATCATCCATTAACAGAATCCGTAATGACAAGAGCCCAAAGATTATATCCTAGCAACCTTGTTAACTTGTCTATTTGACGTGCCAGACTATTGTGAGCAGGTGGGTCTTGCCTAGAGGTTTCCACCTAGTGGCACTTTGTGAGTGCCCTTTTCCATTGTGTCGAGACATATAAAGTGACAACAATAGTAACGGTGGGCCCCGTCTATAAGGCTTACCCTAACAGTCCTTAGCAACAATCTTTCCCACAAATCCAAGATATATATAGACCAGCTCGATACTAATACTCTGGGTCCCATCCAGAGGGATTACCTCGATGACCTTTGTAAATGTTTTTCCCATTGCGCTAGGAATTCAAGAGTGGGATGGAAGTATTATATGGAGACGGTGTTGCATAGGCACAATTCAAAGCCATAAAGAGGGTTGTGGAGGTCCTGCTACAAGAAAAAGAGAATTAAAGAAAATATTTGGCCATAACCCGCATAGAGTTGGCTACCCTTCTGACTCCTCCCAATGTTAATAAATTTGCCTCTGCGATTATTAAAGGAATTTCAATCCTGAAAGAGGTTGAAGGTAATGCCAATTCTAGGAATAAAATTTGTAATCAAAGCGTAAAAAGGGGTTGATTCAGAGCAAATCTAATTCATATTTGCATCAAGTGGTAGCAGAGCAAACCTTGCGTCTGCTTCAAGAACAAGAGGAATCATGCCACCTAGAGTTGATCAAGGTGCTATATGAGGCACAACAGGAAGATATAAACAAAGACCCATTGATAATATAGAGGTTTTGCGGGTGATGCAATGATTAGAGGAAATAATGGTTGCGATGGAGACTACTTTGTAGAGAGAACAAAAAGTGGGACATGTGAGTTTAGAAGAGGTAGAATATTTAGAAGAAGAAGAAGCAATGGAAGAAGCAACATAAGCTAAGGTATTGAAAGTTGTTTTGGGATCTGTTATGAAATCCAAATCAGATCTGGCTTCTTATACATGTAGCATGAATCTAGAGGAGCTTATTGACTGGATCAAAAAGATGGATAAATTATTTGAATATGAAGAAATGGATGAGGATAAGAAGGTTAAGTTTGTTGTAAATAAGCTAAAGGGTCATGCAATGCTTTGGTGGGATGGTGTACAAGAAAATAGAAGGAGAAATAACAAGTATAATATTAAAAGATGGGACATGATGATGGAGAAAATTATAGGTATTTTTTTCCAAAAGATTACCAACTTACCGTGTCTAGGAGTATGCAGAACCTTAGGCAGAGAGTTATGACAGTTAAAGAGTACACAAAAGAGTTCTACAAATTGAACATCATGGAAGCATATGTAGAGGATTATATAGAGAAAACAACACGGTATATAAATGGGCTTAGACTAGAGATACAAGATGAGAATAATGTATTGTCACTCAAGCTAGTAGAGGAGGCATATTAGTTGGGTTTGAAGGCTGAAGAGAAACTTGCAAGGAAACAAGCTGGTAGAGTTAAGAGTGTTGCTAGTGGAAGGGGGAAACAAAAAAATAGAGGGAGATTTACTGCACCAACGGACGAAGCTAGTAGCTCAAGTCCACAACGACAACAAGAGGGAGAATCCAAAGCCTGAATATCCTTTTCCAGAGGATGAGGAAGAGGAAGAAGAGAAGTTTGTTGCTACAAGTGTGGCAAGCTTGGACATATGGCGTATGATTGTCTAGAGAACATAGAGACATGCCAAAGGAACATTGTCACCACTCTAGTAGAGGAAGATAAAGCAAAGGTGCAGGAAGCTGAGAATGTGCCAGAGACAAGAGAGGCCTTGATGATGAATAAGGCATTGATTAAGCATGAGAAATAAGATGTTAAGCTAGTCCAAAGGAGCACCTTATTCCAAACTATTTGAAAAATTCAAGGGAAGTGTTGTAATGTGGTGATTGACAGTGGTAACACTGAAAACCTGGTGTCTACAAAGGTTGTAGAAAAGCTAAAGCTGAAGAGGGAAAAGCATCCAACAACCTATAAGGTGTCCTGATGCAGAAAGGACACCAAATTTTGGTGAATGATCAGTGTGAGGTAGTACTTCATATTGAAAGCTACAATAAGACTCTATGTGATGTGATGCCAATGGAAATGTGTCATATTTTGCTGGGTAGGCCGTGGAAATTTGATAAAGGAGTTGTACATGATGGTAAGAAGAATACCTATAAGTTTCATAAGGATGACATCAATCATACCTTGCTTCCATTACAAGATGAAGGGATTTCTGGAACCAATGATCCTAAATCTTTATTGATGAGCGGGAAAGAGTTTTTACAACAACTGAATATAGAGGAGGTGCCTTTTGTTATTATTTTCAAACTTAGAGTAGTTTTTACCTCCACTACTATTTCTAATTTTCCTGTAGAGATTCCAAAAATTTTGGATGAGCGGGAAAGAGTTTTTACAACAATTGAAGATAAAGGAGGTGCATTTTGTTATTATTTTCAAACCTAGAGTAGTTGTTACTTCCACTACTATTTCTAATTTTCCTTTAGAGATTCAAAACTTGTTGGAGGAACACCATGACATAGTTGTGGATGATTTTCCAAGTGAGATTCCACCTATAATGAGTATCAATCATCATATCAATCTAATACCAGGAGTGATTTTTCCCAATAAAGATGCTTATCGTATGACACTTAAGGAAAATGAAGAAGTAAAAAAACAAGTGCAAGAGTTGTTAGATAAAGGACTGAATCGAGAAAGTCTTAGTCTATGCACAATATCTACAATATTAAGCCCAAAGAAGGATGGTGGATGGCACAATTGTATAGAATCCAAAGCTTCGATTAAGATCACAATCATATATCGTTTTCCCTTTCCACACATTGATGATTTGTTAGACTATTTAAGTAGTGCTAGTTGGTTTTCAAAAATTGATATGAAAAGTGGATACCATCAAATTAGAATAAGAGAGTGATACAAGTGGAAAACAACCTTTAAAACTAATGAAGCATTATATGAGTGGATGGTTATGCCACTTGGATTGTCCAATGCACCCAGTATATTCATGAGGCTACTGAATGAGGTAATGAAAGAGTTCATAGGGAAGTTTGTAATTGTTTACCTAGATGACATTTTAGTTTATAGTTAGTCAAAGAAGGAACATCTGTGACACTTTAGGTATGTGTTGGAGAAATTACAACAGGAAAATTTACTTATAAATTTGAATAAATATCCCTTTTTGAAGTCATATATTGTATATGTAGGTTTTTTCATTTCGAGAGTTGGGTTGAAGATGGATCTAGGAAAGGTAAAGGCTATTGTTGAGTGGCCCTCTCCCAAAAATATTTTTGAATTCAAAAGTTTTCATGGTTTGGTGAATTTTTACAAGAAATTCATCAGGAACTTCAGCTAAATGAGCACACCAATTGTGGATACAATTAAGAAGAATCAAAATCCATTTTGGTGGACTGTTGAAGCTAAAATGGGGTTCAAGATGCTAAAGAATAAAATTACAAAGCAACCAGTCCTTGCACTTCCAACTTTTAATAAACCTATCCAAATGAAAAGTGATACTAGAAATGATGCGATTAGAGCAGTAGTCAGCCAAGAGGACATACCCATTGCTTATTACAGTGAGAAGTTGAATGATGCAAGAAGGAGGTATACAACCTATGACAAGGAATTCTATGCAGTGGTTCATGATCTTAAGAAATGGAGGAATTATTTATTGTCTAGGGAGTTTATTTTATATATTGATAATCATGCACTCCAATATATTATGTAGCAACCTAAACTGAACCAAAAACATGTTAAGTGGGTTGAATACTTCAAGAATTTTTAATTTGTTTTAAAGCACATCAATGGAAAATCTAATAAAATTGTAGATTCTTTGAGCATAAGGTAGTTATTATTGTTGGAAAGTCAAATTATGGTGTTGGTTTTTGATTTTATAAAGGAGTTGTATGAGAAGGATCCATATTTCAAAGAAGAGCCTTTGAAGCTTGTAAAAAACCTACTTCTCAAAATCGAAGCTCGTGGCTTGACTACATGATCCAAGATGGATTGCTCTTTAAGGACAACCAATTATGTATTCCCAATTGTTCCATGAGGGATAATTTAATAAAGCAAAAACATAGTGGAGGCCTTGGATGACATTTCGGGTAGGATAAGACTTATGATCTATTGAAAAGACTTTATTATTGACCAAAGTTGAGGACTAATGTACACACATTTATAAGGAAATGAAGAACTTGCCAATATGCCAAAGGGAGAAGCCATAACACTAGACATTATACCCCATTTCCAATTCCATAGAGGCCTTGGGATTCAATGAGTATGGATTTTGTTTTAGGATTTCCAAGAACTAAGAAAGGGAATGATTTTGTCATTATGGTTGTAGATAGATTTTAAAAAATGGATCATTTCATTACTTGTGCTAAGACTAGTGATTCTAGTCATTTTGCTAATATATTCTTCAAAGAAGTGGTAAGACTCCATGGGTTTTCTAAGGGTATTGTTTTAGAATGAGATTCTAGATTCTTGAGAAATATATGGAGAACGATGTGGAAGAAGATTGGCACAAAATTGAAGTTCAGCTCAACATATCACCCACAATGTTTTGGTCATACTGAAGTTGTGAATAAAAATTTGGGAAATACTCTACACAGTTTGATTGGAGACCATCCTAAATAGTGGGATCAAATTTTAGCACAAAATGAATATGCATACAACGACACTCCCAACAGAAGCACTGGACAAATTCATTTCCAGATTTTGTATGGAATGAACTCAAGAGGAGTGCATGAGCTCAAAAATCTAGGACGAATAGATCAAAGAAGTGAAGCAAGGGAATATTTTACTACAACTATATGAGAAATCCATGACCAGGTAAAGCAGAAACTACATGATAACAGTATTAAATATAAGAGCAAAGCAAGTATCAACAAAATGGAGAAAAATTATGAAGTACAAGATTTAGTACTTGCACATTTTAGAAAGGAAATATTACCAAAGGGTGAGTACAACAAGTTAAAATTTAAGAAGATAGAACCTTGAAAAATCTTGAAGAAAATCTCTGCTAATGCTTATGAACTTGAAGTACCCCGTAGAGTTGGAATTTTACCAATATTTAATGTATCATATTAATACAAGTATGAGCTTGAGACAGAACAACCAAAAAGTGACGATCATAAGCAACAACCAGTATAGTGGGAGAAGCAGTTACCAACAACTGCACCTTTGTAGCCTGAAAGGATTTTGGACAAGAGATTAATCAAGAAGACCACAGAAAAAGAGAATTTTGAATACTTGGTAAAATGGAAAAAACTTATGGTTTCAGACGCAACTTGGATGAAGGCCACACTCATACAAAAGTGGAAAATCTGTTGAAGAACTCATGGAAAAGAATCCATGAAATCTTTGTTCCTTGGGAGTATGATGCAGGGGCATCTATAATTTCATTGTCTGAGAGGTCAAAAACCATTGAATAGAGGAGTTGTTTACTCAATGAGTGGTTTATTAGGATAAAAATTATTTGAAAATGCCATGTAATTCTTTAAATAAAGCAATAATTCTTTAAATAAAGACATTTGTTCCAGTGGTTGTAGTTTTTGTTATTTTCCTCGAAAATGGTCTTTTGATCCTACATTCATGGATCTGGACCAAACTATTGTAATATTTAGATTACTTGAATTTTAATAAAAATGGGTTTGAGAGTGGTGTAGGAGAGATCTTTATCTCATTCCAACCAATAGTTATACAATCTTTAGTCAATACAGGGTTCTAATCATAACACCACTATAATTTATTGATAAAACTGAGAGGCATTATATGTATACATATTTCATTTATTAGAGTGATTATAGGGGGAGAAAAATATGGTCGAGGAGAGAAGGCATGATGAGGAGCATCTAGGAGGAGCGACACAAAATCATAGAGACATTGTTATGAAACCAACTCAAGAAAAGATAGAAAAGATATATCCACGCCTTAGAATTCAGCCTCTTCGAGGGGGCAACCTCCTTTACATTACATAAATGAACAATTCTTGGATGATTCAAATGATAAAACCTCCTTTCTATATATAGGAGTCGAAGGAGTCACAATATAACCCATCCGACCTAACAATAATAATATAAAGCCACAAAAAT
>APFE031623924.1:0-13170 GCA_000404065.3 Pinus taeda
CCTGCTATGGCTTTCGGAGGTAACCGTCAATGATATGAGCAATTTAATATCTAATTACAGAAAAGTAAAACTAAAATAAAATTACACATTCATAATTCGATCCCTCGCCAGTAGTCCCACTATGGCTTACGGAGGTAACCGTCAATGATATGAGCAATTTAATATCTAATTGCAGAAAAGTAAAACTAAAATCAAATCATACATTCATAATTCAATCCCTCGCCAGTAGTCCTGCTATGGCTTTCGGAGGTAACCGTCAATGACATGAGTGAGTTGATTTCTAAACTAACTTAACAAAGCAAATGAACAAGACTGAAATCAAAGCATAATTGAATTGAAAAGCTAAAAAAAAAAAGTCAGCAGAGAGGTAAATCTCATGTCACTATTTGATGCAAAAAACATGTAAAGAAAAACTAATCTACAATCAACTGTTGAACACACTTGCATGAATTAAAATTGCATGAATGAAAAATCTAATCTATCAAACTTGAAAGCAATCAAATGACATAATGAAATCAAAGCAAAATTTACAAAATGAAATCTACTCTATCTTACATTCTAATATGCTCCATGACATTTACTTCACATCTCCTTCCATGTTGAGAACATCAAAGCTTTATTCAAATTCTTCAAAATTACAAAGTACAACAAAGCTCTCTAAAGCTTTCAAAAGCCATAAAGGAAGAACTACAAACTCCAAGCTAAAGAACTAAAAGCCAATCCAAGCTAGCTAACAAATGAAGGAGAGAGATCTCCTATTTATACAAAAAGATGAGAAGCCATCTCATTAATGAGAGTCCATGAATCTCTCCCTCTACCTCTAGAGTCATAATCAAAATAGGAATTGATAAGACACATGTCTTCTTAGAGTTACAATACAATTAGGAGATGTGACACATATCCTCATGATCCCATGATTCTTTCCACTCAAATTCGAATTTGGCCTTAAAGTGCCACATAAGGGTCTTCTAGAACCCTCCTTGCAACTTACACATGTCAACAATCTCAACCCATTTGTTAGGTATAAGCATATGCACATTATTTTCTAATTTTTAACCACAAATTCACTAAAAAGGCTTAGAATTAATAAAGTTTGGAAAAACATAAATGTGGCCTAATGATAATGAAAGTGGGATGAATGTAGTGACATAGTAGTGAAATGGAGGTGATATAATGGACATAATAGTGAAAGTGTAATGGTAATGAATAACATTTTCAAGACCCAACACCTATATATTGTGCTATAGTGTATTTTGTGTGTTTTTCATATGGTTGGAATTCAGGGGGAGTGTTGGATAAACAGTAATCCCAAACCAACCACATTAATTACACTAGGAAAGTTGTCTCAGAGTTTCTGGATATTTCCTTAGCTTCTTGAAGAATCCATTGCCACCAACAGTCTAGGCAATCCAGAAGCTTCTTCTTCTCTGTATAAATATCCATCATTGGTAATCAAATGATAAAGTTGTTTTTCACTGTGTGTGTTAGTTTCCTATAACAATAGGAGTCATAGTTTTGAATGACTAAAGTTAAGCCTTGTAATATTGTACATACCTTTGCTTTCTGCAAATGCTTTCCATATTAAAAAATTATAAATTGTAAAGAGGGTATGTTCTAAAAGAAAAATCAAAGGACAAAAAGAATGAGAAAAGGTAAAAAAATGAAGATATATGAACCCTAAAAACAAAAAAGGACCATGAAAATGTGCAAGTCAAAATTCCACTACTATTTACTTTTATGCATAATAATGATTGTGTGCAGCTCGTTATTCATGCCACAATCCATGGTAATCAAACTGTTTAATTTTGGCTATAACATGCTTTGAATTTTATGTTTAATCTTGGCAGATCATTACATAGGTAGAGAAAATAAAAGGAGCTCATTCGTTTAATCTGAGCCCTTGGATGATATAAGGTTAGAATTAGATAGTCTACTTTGTAAAAGAAAAGGATTGATAAGGGTTTGCTAGCCTAAATGCACCCAAATAAAATAAGGAAAAAATGGTAGGGTAAGTAGAAAAGAGGTTGCAAACATATCAAGTGATTGCACAAAAGCACTTATGTCATGTTTAAATATATCTTCCAAATGTGCATAAGTAGTAAATAAAGCAAAGACAATGGTTTACAACTTGGTTTATTTAACATCCCCTCAGTCATTTCACCCTTCTACTTACTAATTTCCTATAAATAAGTTCTAAGTACTCAAATCCTTTAAGTCAAAGAGGCTTAGAGCATTTCTTTGACTTTTGGTGGGACCAGACCCTTGGCTTAATGACTTATGGACACAAGTGCTAGAATCTCCTTCATAAAATATATTCACCCTTCATTTCCCTAATAAAAAACCCTTTTCCTATGGTTAAACTTTTTTGCCTAGGAAAAGCAAAAAAAACTCCATGTAAATCCCTTTTCACCCAAAAACCCACAATTTTTTTTTATCATAAGTAAATAGCATATATGCGCAAATATTACATGTTACATTATGCTTAAGGGATATTACCCACTCCGCTCATTCACTTCATGTTAATTTTATTATATAGTCCCCAAAATTCCATTATCCCGTATTAATTAATTCCTTTTATATAAATAACCCAACCCCTAGTTTAGTTATAAACTATACACTTTACCCTATATTTTGACAAAATTTATTAATCTTGGCATTTAACCCTGCTCAATAGCCTAATCCTGTCATTAAGCAGCGCCCGATCTGATAATCCAGTGATTAAATCTTAAAATAATCCCATACCGCCGAAGATTAAAGTATGGGCCCCCCCAAAAGCCTTTGCTTTATCCACTGTGCAATTCCCTCACCCGACTCTTGTTCGATCATCACCCCGCTCATCCAATGGCCTACAGCCATATTGGCCAAACCCAATCGCCAACCTTTAGCCACCTGATAAAGTAGTTTTCCCTGAACCCCCGAATGCTATGTGTCACGCTCTAAAGTAGATCGGGTGACCCCTCCTAAAAACCGCCAACTATTCATTCATAAATGGACTCGCCAAAAGTAATTATTTCTCTATAAAAGGCTACGACACTCTCTTTTCACCCTCTTTCACTCATTTTCTCTATAAACTCTGAAAACCTTTGCGACTCCTGCAAACACCAAACTTGCCACAGACCTCCAAATTCACTCCAGAAGATACTGCAGACAACCCAACTGACCTTGCAGTTCGTACCATAACCGTACAAACCTCTGCAACTGCCGTGAACCATCAACCTAAAGCTAATTTGCCCAATTCCAGGTATTTCACCATCGAATACCACTCCTTGTTCAAATTTGGAAACGTTCAGCCTGTCAAGTATTTTCATTAAGTAAAATTAATTGAAAAATACCTTAAATTTGAAAACCTATGGCCAAACCCTATGATAAGTTTGCAATTTCCATTTAAAACCTTTGAATATACCCCCATACCCTAATTCAAATCCACAAGAACTGAATAATGGTTGCCCTTATTGCCTTGGACATTAGACCTACCACAACTCCCCATTTGGACCTCGACCACCTTCCCCTGGCTAACACGGATTTCCAAAGTAAGGATACATCTACCCAGGGCCACCTGCTTAAAATCCACTATTTAAGTAAGGACACACCTCAACCATGCTGATGATATTGGCCTTTGGGAGTCAAATTTTCCTAAATATCAGTTCCCCCAAGTACATATCTTCCCAAAACTTTTCCATATGTGCCATGCATGCTACATCCCTAGCCATAGAGCCATAATGTCTCATGAACAAAAGGTGTTGTTTACTATCACAGTTGAATCATCAATGAAATGTTACAACTCCAACCAGGACCAAACCTGACTCCACTCTCAATTGGAGATTTGTTAGACCAATATTCCAAATTTAAGTCCCTCTAGACTAGCCAAATTGTTCCAAGATTTCATTGTTGAGGAGCAGTACATTCCTAAAAAATCCCCTCCCCATATCTTTATGCCATGTTCTTTGAAAGGGGCAGAGAAATCATCACCATGATATCATGTGTCCTAGGCTGCTTTGCTGATGAATATGTTGATGAACTTGTACTCATTGTCATGTCAATCTATACTTGAGGATAACCTACTGATGTTGTGTACAGTTATGCTGAGTTCAGCTGAGAGAATGCATGAACAGTTCACCAGGATGAACAATGAAAGAGTGTTCAAATACTCATCTGTCCTCTACCATATGTTCTTATATTATCAACCAGACATATTTTCTTTTCCCCTCTAGAAGTTGGATACAATGGCCAGCCCAGGTCTATCATTTTTTGGACCCCATTGTTCCATAAGTATGAGTCACCAGATACCTGTTCAGATTTCATATATTCTTTTGTTCATCCAGTCATGACTATGCTGAAAGGAAGCCCTCCACCTAGGATAAGTCCATATATTAAAAGGGTCCTTCAGTTGTCTAAACAGAGAAAAGTGGGAGATTGGTACCTTTACCAAAACCACACAGAGATAAGGATTTATGGTTGCCAGCTTGCACCATATAAACTACCCAAATACCTACCCATGAGGTTATTTTCTCTAGAGTAATATAGACAAATAATGAACTCTGATGAGATAAATTTTGTCTCGGCTAAGAAAAGATCACAATTCAAAGTAAAAAACCAGTTAGGCCCCTTCATCTGCAATTCTAGAGAGGTAGGGAAGAAAGCAGACCAAATTTCGCAGCAAATGAAGTTCCAATAGAGTTTTATGTCGAGGTATGACCCTCAAGAGACCAGATTGAGAAAGAAGGCCAAGTTGGGACCTGTTGATGCCTCGAAAATCGTTGCATCAACATCGAGGAAAACCACCCGGTCCAGACGTTAAAAGTAGCTCCTTTTCCGTTTGGTGTGGTGGCTCTGACTGGATATAATGGGACCAGTTTCCCAATGATTTATAAATGGGATAGATAAGTGATAGATTTTTCTAATATCTAATGGTAATGATGGATGATTTATTCTAAAATGCAATAACATAAATAACTAATCTATCCCGGGAAGTCTTTCTCTTAGTGCAACTTTTGATGGTTCTTATCGACAAGTAGGCATATAGATGACTCTACTTATAAACAAGAATATTCACTCATATGGTAATTACTTTGTTCAAGTAGTTGAACAAAGTAATAATTAAAACATTATTACATTATTCTTTATATATCATTAACATACATATGTAAAATAACAACTCTTAAACATTCAATAGTGATAAGTAAAATAATTGTTGTGAAAGCATATACATACATCTAGAAAAAATGAATAAACATTGATTCACATAAAAGTATGAAGCAAGAACATAGATAATAGTACCATATGTGTTTGAATCTCCTCCTATATGAATTGCATTCAAATCCCACCTTTCAATTTGGAAACACTTTCTTAAGAAGCGATAGTCCATATCACATAAAAGTATTCTTCATCAAAATAAGAATTCAGGTCCAGTTTTTTATAAAAATAAATATATCAGAAATACAATAGTGCAACTTCCAATCTAAGTCTTAATACAAATATTTGAGGACCCCTTCTAAAAACATGAAAGGGTCTATAAATACTATCTAAACAAACAAACTATGAAATAAAAATGCGATGTGCTGATATTAACCAAATCACAGAAATTGTGATAATCTTCTCAAAATAGGCATGTTGTAGTCGGTCAGAGTGATTCACTGTTTTGGCTGACTATCTTGTGTTCTGAGTTGGCAAATGGCAAGCATTAGTTGCAATTCTGGCGGATGACTCATTCACGAATGTAACTGGGCAGTGTATGTGGCATCAGTACTTTCGGGAATCATACAACCGATTGCATCAGTGAGGCATTTCATCACTGTTTGTTGACTATGTGGTTTAACAAGGAAGAACCAAAAGGTATCCCATGTCAAAGTTTGAATGCCTGCGATTAATCTTTCCCTCTTTTCCAGCTCCTGTTTCCATGTCTGTTCCAATTCTTTCACTGATGGAAGTTTCCGTGGAGAACATTCTATAATTAAATTTGACAAATAAAGAGTGTCATTAATCAATTCAATCAGATTACTTGTTGTCGATCTGCATCTTGATGTTTCCCTTTCTGCTTTCATCAGTTGAGATTGTCATTCAAGGAATAGGATTTCCTTATGCGATTCGAGAATTTGGGGTAGATTTGCAGCTTGTCCTTCCTTGGTTTCTTGCCAAGAGAGAAACTCTGTTAGTCTTTCATCTGCTTGCTCCAATTTATGTCTTGCATCTACTGAGTTATCAATCATAGATGAGGAAATTTCACATAGGGGAAGAATGAGAGAGATATTATGACACAACAGGCTCAATTGATTAGACAATGTTTTGGTAATTTAGAGAGCCTCCGATTTGAATTCTCCTAGTTGGGGATATCCTTTGAATTTTTCTATTTGCAATGACAGTTGAACGATCTGTTCTTCCTTTGATTTGCTCAATTGTTCTTTAATGATCGCAGCTTGCCCAATGCTTGGGATAGTTCTTGTTGTTTCTGAATTGCATGTTGATCAATCCTTTATTTTTCTTTGAGTAGTTGCTCGTTCAATTGATCATTTGACTGCCTCTGAGCTGCTAACTGTTGTTCTAACTGCTCTATCCTTTGTTGCTTCTCTTGTACCTGTGTCTTTAGCAAAATAATTGCCTGATCCTTTTCTTTAAGTAAATTTTTTACTTCCGATGCTTTGTCCATAGTAGCTGTTGTGTATGCTCTAGCATACTGAGAGAGTTTAGTGAGATCTTCAGAAGGGTTGACTTCTTCTCTCCATACCACATTTGTTATCTCCATTTGTGAAGGTAAAAGAGAAGATTGATCAAGTTTTCTCTTTTTCCTTTGCCCCTTGATTACAGCCCTATGCTTAGGGCTGTAGAAGACATCCAAGGGTGGTATTGATTATATATGTAGAACAATTTCATCGGATGGTTTCTCGGGGATTATATCTACATCCTTTTGAGTCATGGGTGGGTTGCTAGTTCCTTCAGTCGGAACTGTATTAGTTGTTGTTTTCTCACTAGTTGTTGCCTCAAGAGTGTTGAATCCTTATTGACTTTCAGTATTGTTGATGATAGAATCAAATTGTTTCCATTCTTCAAGCAGTTTAGGATCAATATAAAGGCTTGAATCAATGAGTTCACCACTTTTTTCTTGTCCTTGTTCCTGCTCTAGCAATTTTATTTTTTATTTTTTTTATTTTTTTTTTCAGGAATCTTCTCCTCTACAGGAGTCTTGTCGGCTGCTTTATGTTCAGTTTGACTTGGTGAATGATATGTAGGGGTTGTAGCTAATAGGTCCAAAGGCAGAGTTTGCAACCTCTAGGCTCTGAGTCTATTAAATGTTTTTAACCCTTCATCTTCATATTTGATCCTAGCCAAAGCTTTAACTTGAAAGAATGTTTTGGCTGAAGCATATAGATCATCAAAAACATCTGCTTCATGATCGAACTTAGCAAGTTTAGCTTGATCAAGAACATTATAGGCAACCTTATTTGGATCATATTGCCTATTGGGAATGGTGGCAAGATTCAACATCTGCATCTTTCTGTCTCTTTTTCTGCATGCTTGTAATCATGTAAAGTGAACATGCCACATCGTAAGGGGAATATAGGCCACATCTGTTTCTTAGAATCTCTAAGGGTTCTAGATGTCCCTTCAACAGTTATCTGATATGCCAATTCACGTGCTAACAATTTATCAGGCACATACAGAGGGAGAACATGGGGTTTAGTGAGACTGCCAAAAAGCCTTACATAGGTAAATTTCTCTTCCTCGAACCAGCTTCCTACTGCTGTTAGATCAGTTGCTGCATCCTGGGATATCCTAGGAGCAGGCTTATTGAAAATAGAATGATATACAGGTGAAACAAAACCATTAAAAATTATGTACAAGTGATTTTTATAGTGTGTCTTCCAAAACTGCTTGTGATAAATATGAATCGGGTTGGGATCTTTGGAAGTCCACTTCCATCCGAGTATTGGAAATTCAAAATTAAAACAAATAATATCCATAATATATGCATTGTAGTAGAAAGGGGGAATGGTCCGGGAAGTTTTATATGCATTTGTTCTGTACTCTAAAATTGTTGTGGCTAGTCTATTGGACAAAATATTTGCCCAATCCATAACATAACCATTAATTGTTGCTTCCATCAATGGGACCATCTCTATAGAAAATTTGGCAAAATCATGTTGTCCCCACAATCTACACACCATAGCTCCCGCATAGCAGTAAGGAGAAGCTAATGAGTCGACAGAGTACTTACCCGATGACTCGTGCTTGTGTTTCTCGGGGAAATGCCTCCATTGCTTTATAGGGTCTAACTCTGAGTCGTTTTGCCTTGCAAATGCTTCTAGGAACGTCTTGTTGTATCGCTTCTCGGGCGGAGGCAAATGGTACATTTTCCTGAGATCTTCAGGCTTGAATGAGCTGAATATCTTTCCATCTGTTGTGGAAAATATTCTATCTGACACTGGAATTTTTTCTACCACCCATCTCACCACATCAATATATGTTAGGATTTTAGCTTGCGTTGTTATCCTATGAAGATAATTACAAGCCAATTCTTTTAGAGTTCCCTCTAACTTATTGGTTGAATTGGCAGTGGCTTCCTCTGATAATTCCTCACACTCCTCTGCTTCTATCAGATTATAGATGCTTTCTCAGCTAGTATTTCCCAGACCAAGGCATATCGTATCTGAGATTAATCCTTTCTTGCTATGTTCTGGTTGTTTGTCCGCACGAGTTTCTATGGACTTCTTTGATTTCTTCCCCATTTTCTCTGAATTTCTGGATTTGGAGAGACTCTGCACAAACAGTTGCAAACCATAACATAGAAATATTGTTGCCGCAAGCCAATATGATAATGAATAGAATTGTAGTGATTAACATACGATAAATGAAATACAGTTAAGAATTACCACGGATGAAATCTTTTAAAGGAACTATCCTTAACTGTAATATTAAATAGCCATTCAAACCGCCAATCGTGGTGAATTAATATCATAAATACCCATCTCGTCAATCGTATACCGAATGATTATTTCAAGCATGCTTTAGATTTCATTGATCGGCGATTGGCGATAAATTGCAAATCGCAATCGGGAGTGTTAAAGGGATGGGCTTTAGCATTTGCAATGAATATTTCCGATTACCGAAAGATAATATTAATATAATGGAGCGGGATATTTATGCATGCAAACCGTTTTTCAACATATATTTACATTTTGAGATGCGCGCCCAATTAATTGATCATAGTCGAGGTTTGGCTTAAGCTTTTATTAATTTGTCATATGAATAGGCCGATTGCCGATTTGTGATTTACTTTATCGCATCGGGAGATTTGATGAGGCTTTTACTTATGTCCCTTTATCAACGAATATCTCCGATTACCAATTACGATACCGGATCAGAAAATAGGATGAGCCCTTGTATGTGTACCTTTGGCATTTGATTTCCCCGATTTGTCGATTACGATTTCCTTTTCGGATCGGAGAAATGGATGGGGGTTGTTTTGTGTTTGTCCCTTTTGTCATTGCGATATGCGATCTCCGATTGCTTTATCGCAATGTAGAATTGTTTTATAATTTTTAAAGGAACACTTTCTTTTTTACTAAAAGGATTTATAAAATAATTTATTTATATCACGCCTTTTAATAAAGATTTTCTTTATTATGGGGTTAACACCAGTTTTTTTTTGTGGACACACAAATCTAACTAAGTTGATTTAAAAAGGGACCCATTTCTTTATTAAAAATTCTATGTAAAGATTTTTTAGAAATGGGGGGTTGTTGTACAACACAACAGGACCTTATATTCACCACCCCATACCAAAGATAGAAATATATGCAAATTAATCTGAGAGGGTGGAAAACACTCTTGTAGACAAAGACAGTACAAAGGTAGATGTAGAGAATGCCTTATGTGACTTAGAAAGATAGTTTGATGAGAGCTCATTTCCACAGGTACGCAAACAGCAAGAGCCAGCCATGAGCACCCCTCCTATCATGCAGACTCCTCAGAATGAGGAAAATAACCCCAAAAGGATTAGGGAAGAACCCTCAAGTTCAAGGATGGGCACATCAAATGTATAGTATGAGACTAGTGAGAGCAAAAAACCTAGGTTGAATCTTGTTTCAGAGAAAGAAGACACAGAAGGCTCGGTAGAAATAACTGATACTGAGCTGGACAAAAGTAAAGGCACAACTCTATCTAAATAAATGCAGAGGCCCTCCACATCACAAACTCAGATGTTGGAAAGGCAGCTAAGTGTGGAAGTGTCTTCATTCAGTAGGCCTGCTGACAAGGACTAAGACATAAAGGACATATATAAAGAAATCAAGATGAGAAATGATAAGCTCAAAGCTCAGACATATGCTCAATATCTAAAAATCACTCCCACAAATCAAACAAGGCTGATGTTAGCTTTTGACATCAAGGAGGGAAAGCTTCAAATTTCCTTTGTCAAACCTACAGCACAGCAGCCCAAGACATCATCAGACTTCAAGAGGGTTTATTTTGAAGTATTGGCAAGGGATAGTCATCCAATAGACCAAATAGAACTGCATAAATAGGCTGGAGAGATGATATACTCCACCCTTACAGGTAAGGCCATAGCTGCCCATCAACTACAAAATTCATTGAATAATATCTCGGCACAGTTTCAGTTGGAGAAGGCCTCCTCACAAGCCAAGGATACCAGGATTAAGTCTTTGGAAGACTTAGTTATTGAATTGGGACGCGATCCCAAAGATATTAAAGCTATGGAGCAGCTCATAAACAAGAAAAATGATGATATTGCTGCACTTAAGAAGCAATTAAAAATACCCCAGCTGCAACATCCTCTAACACTTGAAGTTTTGGAGACCCAACACAAGCATGAGGAGTTGATGGATTTGGTCCTACAACTCAATGATCAACTAAGGGAGACAGAGAAAAAATTGGATAGCATGATCCAATTAAAACAAACTGACATAGCCACAACTTCCACAAATGTCATCCCTATAGTATCTACAACAGTCCCTTCCACACTACCAGCTTCACTAGCACCTACAACTCCACCTGCCACAGCATTGCCAGTCACAACAGAGTCTACAATAACAGTTACATCAGGAGAAGAGGCAGACAAATTAATCAGAGCCATGATTGAAATGTCAATACAGGCTACAGAAATGATCAAACTAAGAGAAAAGGTGGCAAGTTTAGAAACTGACTACAAACTTGCCCAAACTATGCAAAAGGAAGAGGCACAAAAGGACGATAGAATGAGTGAAAGAGTCGAAGCTATGGAGAAATACCTAACATTGGAGAAACCCCTTGGGCAAGCCAAGGAACTGTTATGGGCCAATATCATTAACTCTGTCAAGGATATTTGGCCATCTATTCAAGTTATTTTTGAGCAGACGGAATTGATAAAGATAGCTACAGAAGCTATCCAAAAGGTCAAGGATTAATTGGGTGACATGCCTGAGGATGCTAATATACTCATCCACTTCCTTAACAACAAAAACAGGTATGAGCTTCATGAGCTGGATATAGAAGACAAAGCTGAAACCATCTTGGAAATAAGGAAGGTCCATTCTAAGAGAAACCTAATGCTAAACTTGGAAGAAAAGTGCTAGAACATGTAGGTAGCCATTGATAGATTCATGGCTAAGTTCAAAATTTTGAGGGAGGAAGGGTTGCCTAGTCCATTGGTCATTAATGACAAACTTATGACACATCAGGACTATGATAAGAGACTTAGGCAGTTGGCAAAAGAATAAGCTATCACTTCAGCGATAAAAGCACTGCCAATAGGCAAAGTTTTGTATAATACATTTGAGAACTTGGTTTTTCTCTAGCATGAGATAAAACATGTGATCATCACCAAGCCCAATTTTTCCAAGTATACGAAGGCTGATGAGATATATAGGCGAATGATGAATGTCAAGTTACCTGATGATAAATGGTGGGAAAAGATGACTGATTTACTGTAAGAAATTTACAGTAAAAAGGTTACTGTACAGTAAAAGTAGAACAACCAGGTAAACAGATGAAAACAGGTCAGCATGCCAAAATTTATCAGTGTCAAAGAGTATCAGGTGAAAGTTAAAAATTAAATAAGGTTACAGCGTAAAAGACGACAACAACAAGCCAACATAACGTGCTACAAACCAAACTATAAAGGCCAGCAACACCACAAGAAAAGGGACAGCATGAAAACAGTTCAATAGCTATCTCTATCTTCTTGCAAGAATATATTTGTATTTCCTAGATTAAATCTCAAATTAGTTTGAGATATTTTGGAATAAACTTTTGTATAAATACTTCACAATTCGAAGTATGTAGGGTGGATTCTTAGACATTTCTATAGACTTCTTGATCAAAGACTATGAAGCTATTGTATCACTGACTGGACCAGCAAGCTGGATTGATGAATAAAGACAAGATATTTCACTGGATTCATATGTAGAGTGAAGTGCAGACAAGTATTTTCTCATGTTGTTGTTATCTTTCTGAAAGTTTTTCCACAATATTTAATGTCTATCTAAATCTGAATGCTATAACATGGAATGATATCTCAGAATTTTCTTAATTGCACTCTGTTTTAACTATTAAGCATATAAATGTTTTCTAAAGATATCTAAGTTAAGGAATTATTAATTTCTCCTTAGTTTAGGTTGTCTCTTTATAATCTATAACTAAGTGTCACGCGGAATGAGTCGATCTTGCGGACAAGATAGACCTTCCTAGAATCTAAAGAAAACCTAATGACAAACAAACCAACCAGACACTATCTTTCTCTAAATGTGCTTTTATAAATAATGGCAAACAAATGTGTTTTAAGGCCTACCTCATGTCCAACGCAAGTTTGGAGATGCCTTCGCTCCTTGATCCAAGTAAGTTCCTTTGTCACAAACCTGCAAGCACAAACAAGGAAAACAATTAAATAGCACCTGAATAACCAATATTATAAAACATATTTAACATGAAAGTCAAGGAGTCCATGAAACAAATAACATGAGATACTTGTTGAGAAAAATGAGCCTAATTGTATTAATTCAAAAGAAGAAGAACTTTACAACCTTTGCCTTGACGCTGTACAAGCTCCTCCCAGGGTCCAACAAGAAGTCTCCTCTACTTTGACAAGCTTCACTCACTCCCCAATGAAGCAAAAAAGGTATGTGATCTCTCCTCTTAAGCTCAAATAGGAAGTCTTGATTTCACTAGCATTTACCCTCAAAA
>APFE031623933.1:8676-33269 GCA_000404065.3 Pinus taeda
CCTGCCCTGTCGTCTTAGGGTTTCTTCCCCCCCCCCGCCACTCTGTTCATCCTGGGTGCTTTCTTCGTGTGTGTATGGTTTAGTCCTTTCGAGTATATAAATATATATCGCTGGCAGCGTTATGTTCTTCCCTATATATTGGGTTCCTCCAGTATCTATTTATGATTATTATCTTTAATATATATATAATTTTAGGTATTAATCTAATTTAATTTTATGTAAATTTTATCACTGATGAAGGTCCTTTACCTGTTTTAGTAGTTTATTATTTAATTCATTAGGTTATTATTATTAGTGTATCTAAATTATGATGTATTCTTGGGTCTAGTCTTATTTATATTTTATTTGTGATTGCTACCATTTAGTCACTTATTTTCAGCTATGTAAACCAATGGACATAATGATAGCTTATATATAAATATATACATATATATTATCTCTAGAAATAAATTAAATTATTTCCTCTTTTACTAGTCAAACTACCCCTTAAGATCGGTTTTAATAATTTTATAAACAAATCAACATACCATCAATAAATAAAACATATATATATATATTTAGTTAATAATTTAATAAGAATATATAATTATTTATATAACTTAAATTATTCATTTCAAAATAATAATTTAATAGTAATTTTTAAATAACCATTAATATTATGTTATTTAAACAAATAAATTTCTTTTGATAATATTCGCTCATTTATTTATCATACCTAATTTCTCTTATCTCTAGAGATATAATATTATATTATTATCTTAATATTATAAAAATAATAATAAGATTAGATTTATTAATATATATAACTTAAATTATTCATTCAAAAAGAAGTCATTCAAACAATAATAATTTAATAGTAAGATTAAATTTATTAATTTATATAACTTAAATTATTCATTCAAAAGAAGTCATTCAAACAATAATAATTTAATAGTAATTTTTAAAATAACCATTAATATTATGTTATTTAAACAAGTAAATTTCTTTTGATAATATTCGCTCATTTATTAATCATACCTAATTTCTCTTATCTCTAGAAATAAAAGATTATATTATTATCTTAATATTATAAAAATAATAATAAGATTAAATTTATTAATATAATTATGGTCTAGGTCCTAGAGTCAAATATAGCTGTTATGTAGCTGTTGGAGTCTCTGATCAGTCTATTTAACGTGCTAGGCCAGATCTGTTTCTTCAACTTGTCCTCACGATGAACCACACTAGTTGGTTCGAAAGGCGTAGACAGTGATCTTTTTATGTGATTTACGCCAAAGCTCTTTTTACAAACATTCAATTTTGAACAAGAGAGACTGAACGATTAAGAATATTTTCCTTTTGTTTTAGAACAACACACTAATAGAAGAAAACAAAATTATAAAATATATAGTAAAAATTTAAAGGAATGAACTGTATATTATAGTGGCAAATTGAACATTTAAATTCAGAATTGGAAACATTTATAGGTATGAACTGTACATTTTCTTGCTTGCTCGCTCTATAACATTTTACCATGTGATATAACATTTTACAATGTGATAATGCAAAATTTAATGATAGAAATTTACAAGTATTGAACCTACCATCTAGTTTTGAATATAAAAAATATATATCAAGGCAAAACTTAATCATAGAAATCCAAAGTATTGAAAATTGGTTTTGGAATTTTGAGAAAAAAGAGAATAAAGGAGCTGTTACAGATCTGTAATAAAATTTTAAAGTCTGTTATAGATTTGGAATAAAATTTTAAAGCCTGTTACAGTCAACTATTACTTATTTAGCAACAATAATTGAAAACCCTTAAAGACGTTTGAATAAACAGAGAAATCAATAAAACTCTTAAATCTATGCTATCCTATCCCTTCCACAAACGACTGTTTCAGCACTATGCTCGTTACTACTCTAATCTTCAGGTTCTGCATCGGTAACCTCCAGAAGTTGACTCGATGCTATCCACTTGTTTCTTTCCTCTGAAAATGTTGTTTCCCTGCCCTTGCGTCGGGTTACATGGGGTTGATTGCCGGCTTTCATGGTTTTAAGTGCCGTGATAACTTGCCTGATCTCAGAGTTTTCGTCCTGCATAACATACACCATATTGCAACATATATCAATATGGATCAATATTGTCTATATTCAAAACAACAAAAACCTAAACCTAAATGTATGAAGAAGGATTCAGGAAACAAACTGGAGGCACTAAAATCCAATTTCCTCCTCGCCATTCTTGAGCAGGACGCAAGTCGGATCGAGGAAAGGCAGTCAAAATACATGTGTGAGAAGAGGAAGCTATGAAGCCAGGCCATTACCTTCAAAGGCTATGAAGCCAGGCCACCAGCAATTACTTTCTCTAGCCTCTAGTGCCATTCCAGGGAAGAAATCTACTGGTAGTGGTGTGTGTGGCGGAATGGGTCTTACCTGACTAAGAACCACCTCCACCAACAAATTTCCCCCCTCCCTTATAAATTTCTTAACCCTTCGCAAAGACTTTTCATTAGTTTTTAAGATCTTTAAATTTATCACACAAATATTTCCGTTAATGCTTCTAACGACTCCTTCAACACATGAACTTTTAGATCCTCCCACATCACAATACACCCCGACCTCTACTTGCATTCCTTCTTTGACAACCATTTTCCTGTAAATTAATTCCATGACATAAATAAATATTAAATTTCTAAAACATAAATATTTATGAGAAATTTTTGGCCTAAATCACATGAGATTATATTTGTGACACTTTTACAACCAACCAACCAACTATTGTGGTTCAACCTTACTAAAAGTTGAACCACACTGGTTTCAAAAAGTATCACCACTGTGATGTGATTTACCCTGAATAATTTTTCATAAACTTGATATGGATCACATAAGCCTCAATTCAACATAAATATTTTTACAAATAAATTGCAAAACATAAATAAATATTTTTGTCACAAATAAATAGCAAGCATTTGAAAATTACCTCCCCCTTGGCATAATGAATAGGAAAAAAAATCCTCGCCTAATTCTAAAAATTCAGCTGGATAGCCTTCATATAGCCACCTAAACAAAAATCTCTAACCCTCAATCTCCAAAGTGATTTCAAATTAGCAAAAATCCCCAACCCTCTCTCTTCATTAGTGTAGGTAGGGCTCCTTTTATAAGTTGAAATTGAGCAAAATCCCTAACCCTCAATCCGCAACCCTTTATCTCCTACTTAAATGAAGGCCAGGATTATATCTTAGCCCCACTTTATCTCCAACTTAAAAGAGGGCTAGGATTAAATCCTAGCCCCACTTTATCTCCAACTTAAAAGAAGGCTAGGATTAAATCCTAGCCCCATTAGGTTAACCCTATTTAAATTAATGGCTCAGATTGGATCTAAGTCACTAAAATAATTAAATATTTACGCTTTCAAATCTGTTCAACTATCTAAGAATAATTAATTAATTTATTTTTACTGAGTTAAGTTTAAGAAGGAAATCTTATTAGTTGCTAGAAATTTTAAATACAAAATTAACACTTCTCATCCCAAGAAAGGGATTCTACTCCACCCAATCTATCTCACAAATGGTACCCGATATCTATATTTTTGGACATCTTTGGATATGTTTAATTGCCATAGGAAATCATTTGGGTTCCCATTTGAACACCAAATAATCTTGTGACCATTTTGTAAGGCATATGGCTTCACAACTCACTATATTATTTCATGTACGCTTTTGCTAAGTTAAGTCGTACTAAGTAGGTAATAGATGATCCCACGTATGATGGTACTCTTCTTGTCCATTATACTCCTAACCTAATATCCATATATTTAGCCTCTAACTATACTCCACCAAGTCTAACATACAAGATTCAATACTCCATTAGATGTGTCATGTACTTGAGCAAATGTTTGAATGCTACCAAATCAACCCTCCTTGGCTCTACCATGAAATATCCAAGTGTGTTTTCAACATAAATAAACATTCCATGCAATATTGACTAGATATTACTCTAATCACCTCCTCATCAAAGAGATTGAAGGAATATCTCACTCCTCCTCCTCATTACAAAACTATGCCCTTAATGCTAGTGCTATGGATCCCTCCTCATTCTTGAGAATATCTTTCTCTAGATCCTCTAACACTAATATATTCCACACATGCAACCTGCTAAAGGTCTTGTACCCTCTAACCTATGAAGTATTATTGTATCAAACAAACATCCCCTTTCTTACTAAGGCTCCATTTATAGTACTTTTCTCAAATGGTATGTGGACATTAAATGTATCACCAAAGATGAGAAATTGGGTCTACTCAATTTCACTCCTTTGAAATCCTACTAAGCATTCTAGTCCCCTAAAATATTTTGAGGACACATGTTTTGTAAATGCACAAATGTGTTGCAAGTATCTACCCCAAAGAACATAGGAAAATTCTTATCGTGGATCAAAGCCCTCATTGCCCACACGAAGGCCTTATTTTTCCTTCCAATAAATCCATTCTACTTTGGATTCTATGGCAATGTCAACCCTTGTTCGATTCCTCTCTCCTTACACAAATTCTCAAATTTGTTGGAGGGATACTCACTCCCATTATATCATCTAAAAAAATTTATTTTCTTCCCAATTTGGTTTTACACAAGCACCTTAAACTCTTGAAACTCACTCAACACCTCATGCAAGGCCTCTAAGAATTATGTACATGACCTTAGAGACATAATTACTATAAATGTCACATAATATAAATATCATGTCACAAAATCCATTGGCATAGGACCATACACATTAGAATGAGTCAAGTGGGACACACCCTTGGACCTTCTATCATTGAACAAAAATGTAGCACTGTGATATTTTTGAAGTGCACATCCCTTACGCACTCCATCCTTATATACAATCAATTTTGAAAGACCACTCACCATATCACATACAATTCTAAAGCATTGTAGTGAAACTCACCCATCCCCTTGTTTCATAGCTCACATATGTTGTGTTATCCCCTACAATGTCCCACACTGAGGAGGAGATCGAAAGAGGTAACTTCAAACCACTTGCTGTTCAAAAACTAGCCCTTCTAAACAAGAGAGTGACCTCTCTAAGGATTTTGTCACTCAATGACTCGAAGAGAAATATATTTTAGGCTAGATGTATAGGTTTTGTTTGAGTGTTTGGAATTTAGGGTTTTTAGGTTGCTTGACGAGAAATGAGAGCAAGAAATTAGATCAAACTGTTAAAGGTTTGTAGTGGTGGGAATAAAAAGGAGCAAGATAACAATGTTTGTGGTGGATTAGAGATTTTGATCAATGTATTGTAGGGTCTCAAACTTTAAAAAATTATAATGAGCATGTATTAGCATGAATTCATTAATCTAGAAGAAGAAATACATAAACATGATTTCCCACATAAACAAAGCTTTGAATAAAAGAATTATTCCTATATGATCGTAAGTAGTAAAATCACATGAAGAAAGCGAAGCATGTTAAGAGAGATGGATTCATCAATAACAAAGTGATAGAGAAGGTAAACAACACCACAAACTCATTGAAAAAGTATTCATGAACAATAGCTGCAATTGCTCCTTCATTAACTCTACGAAAGCATAAATATACAAGTCCGGTCATTTCAAGTCCAACCCTTCTCATTAAATGGGAAATGATAGACTCAAACCAGCCATTTCTCCACCTTCACGGGTGGAATCCCTAAGTGGTGGAACAATTCCCAAGAATCTCTTAACCAACAAGAGAGAGTGAGAAGGTCAAACACAAACTCTTGTCTTGGACTTTCATTTGAGTTTTGACTCATTTATGAGGCCTAATTAAGCACAAAAGCAAAGTATCATGCTAACTTATTCCATAACTACATCATTAAGTATTTAAAATATCAAAATTACATCACAAAACCAAGATTTTAGGAAAATGAACTGAAAAAGACAAATGAACTCAAAAAGCTAGCGAAACTTATAAGCTTAGTGCATTGATCTATAAGCGTAGCACCATATTGCAAGACGACGACTTTGGAAGCCTTCGAGAAATCAATTTTTAAAACTAAGAGAATGGTGAACTAAAATTTCTTGTCTTGTTTCTCAAAAAACTTGAGTTTTTGCAAATGACCCATGGGAAGGCCTTCAAAAATTGATTCTCCTAAGGTGGCTATATAAGTGCAGCGCCTCCTTCAAAATAGTGGTAGAAAGTGACCTTTTTACTTATTTTTCTCCTAATGAGTTTGTTAACATGATTCAAAAAGGAGATATATGAGATCCTTACGTCAATATCTATCGAGGGATATAAAGTTTTTGGCATTTGGATATCTGATATGAAATTGTAGCGCCAAGGCACTACGCTTATAACTTTCACTATGTTTTTAAAACAGTCAAAAATCACCAAAATTTTGAAAATGACAAAAAATTTCCAAATCTTCTCAAAATTGTAGAGTGAAGGTATAATATGATATGCTATGCCATGAGGGAGGCCTCAGAATGAAAATAGAGCTTCTCTTTTTCCTTTTGACCTATTAGGTTTTCCTTGAGCTTGCACTTCAAATGCTTGATTTTAACTTGGGATATTTTGTTTATTGTGTAGTAATGCATAGCCATATGCCTCTGCAAGTTATTGGCCATGTTTTCCTTCTTGAGGAGATTCTCAAGGTTTCCATTGTTCTTATCAAGCCAATATACCTTACCTTCATTGATTTCTCTATTGATTAGGTCATCTACCATAATCTGTTCTTTTGGTAGAGAAACATCCCTTTGTAACTTAAGGGCTGTCTTTGATGCTTTTGTTCTTCATCTCCTTAATGTAGTTTGTTTTCCTTTACCTTTTGACACTTTCATTTTAGCCACTTCTTTTCCCTTTGCATCTTTCTTCTTTGAAACAAATCCTTATTTATCTTGGATAATTTGGTTCACTTTCAATTGCATATTCTCTTGCAACAAGAATGTTATTAGAGAATTTGCCTCTACCAATTTGCCTTCCAATCTCTTGATCTTAGCCTCCTTATCCCTCATGATCTTGTCTTCAATTCTCATATTCTTTCTCCATATGTGACATATTTTTACCTCGATGAGAGGACTCCTCATGTTGTGAGGAAACTGTTTGTTCACATGTTGTAGGCTTGGCCCTTTCAACAATCCTTTGAGAAAACATAAGCATATCACCTCTTGCATTTGTCTCAGACAATTGTCCTGTGTCTTTCCTCTTGGTTGGTTCCTCTTGGTTGGTTTGGTTGAAGGAGAAACCTCTTATTGCACTCGTGAGCTTGAAGGTGTTGTTTCATCACTAGACGTGGGTGAAGAAGATGGAGGAAAATATCAACTTGAAAAGTGATCCGAAGATAGATTTTCCTATGCTAACTCATGAAAAGCCAGCACTTTCACTAAGCCATGAAGAAACAAACTAGTATGGTGATTCTCTCTGAGATTTTGCACCTTTTCTCTCATTTTAATTAGACTTTTGTACAAATAATGAGACAAATTGATTTGTTGAACACTGGAGAAATGCATCAAAATCTTCATGTAGTACTTACACACCATAGAATATCTATTCTCACATGTGAAGTTCTTCATGATCATTTTCATGAGAGGGGTATATCTATCCAAAAAATGTTTGAATGGAAAAATATATGTTGGAGCTCCCTTGTATGGTGCCTTCACGTACATCCTATAATTTTTAAGGTCAAGGTATTCTCTCTTGAACCAAATATTTCCAATGTTTAGAATCCATGTAGTTGCAAAGATAATTTTCCTTGAAATAGTGAATTAAACTCCTCCTATGGTCACTTTGTCCTTTTTAATTTTGGTGGCAAAAGCACTAGTCAATTGGTCATGATACTTCAATTCTTTGGAAAAATGTAAGGCAACATTCATATTCAAATGATTTTCTAAATAAGGGAGATGATAAGATGTGATGGGTTGATGTAGGTTCATGTTTGATGACATGTCCACCCCTATGCTTCCTTTGTTCAGAGTTTTCAGATTCCATGTCAACATTTAGCTCTTAGGATAGAAACTAGGGTTTTGACTATGTGAAAACGCAGGATTGTAAATAAATGTAAGGGGGTTTCAAGGAAATGAAAAGATTCCAAGAAAATTTCGGGGGATAGTGATGGAGTTTAAGAAGCTAGAGAAAGTGGAATTACATGATTTGGGAGAGTGGAAGGTTTCCAAACAAGGAAAACAGAGTCCTATAGTTTAAAAGGTGTAGTTTGTCTAGGGATTAGGTAGAATTGATGAATTTTGAGAGTGGATTTCATGGAGAATGTCTATGAGGGTGTGCTTAGGATATATAATGGTGTACAAAGAGATGGATATAGGTTTTAGTAGCACTTTAACATGAAAATAATGAAAACCTTGTTAACTATATTCCAAAAACGCTAGGAAGTAGACATGAGGCATAACAAACATAGTTGAGAGGAATGAGAGAAGATTTCAACCTTAAGATAGACCACCAACCTGTATTAGTAGTAGAACAATGTTAAAATGATGGAGGAAACAACTGTAGGGGGATCACAACCTTGGAGAGATGATGGAGCACCTCCATGGTATATGCGTAGCAGAAACATAGTTATTTGTGTAGCACAGTTTGATAACTCGAGTTATTGATGCATAAAACTCTCTTTGTATGAAAGGATCACCTTGATTGGATGAGATGGAGTGTTGGAAAGTTGAATGAGAAAACGGGGAGTGAATGAGAGTGAGTGATGACCCTTTATAAGTGGAGAAAATTGATTTTACCTTTGCAAAATGATAGTGGACCCACAGTAACATTTTTACTTGGACATGACACTTTAGTTTTATGATTTTATGATGGTATTTCTTTTGAGAAAATGAAATAAACAGCATGACTTTAAAACCTTGGTTACCAAGTTGATCTCTACTATTCCTCATAATATGATTTGTTATAATATGATATGTTATGCCATGAGGGAGGCGTGAGAGAGTAAATCGAGCTTCCCTTTTTCCATTTGGCATGTTAGGTTTTCATTGAGCTTGCTCTTCAAAGGCTTGAATTTAACTTGGGATATTTTTTTTATTGTGTAGTCATGCATAACCATATGCCTTGGAAAGATATTGGCCATTTTTTCCTTCTTGAGGAGCTTCTCAAGGTGTCCATTGATCTTATCAAGCCAATATACCCTATCTGCATTGATTTCTCTAATGATTAGGTCATCTACCATAATCTGTTCTTTTGGTGGAGAAACCTCACTTTGTAGCTCAAGTGCTATCTTGGATGATCTTGTTCTTGGTCTCCCTAATGTACTTTGTTTTCCTTTACCTTTTAACACTTTCATTTTAGCCACTACTTTTGCCCTTGCATCTTCCTTCCTTGAAACAACTCCCCGTTTATCTTGGATCATTTGGTTCACTTTCAATTGCATATTCTCTTGCTACAAGAATGTTATTAGAGTATTTACCTCTACCAATTTTCCTTCCAACCTCTTGATCTTAGCCTCCTTATCCCTTATGATCTCATCTTCAATTCTATCCTAATATACTTTCTCCATATCTAACATATTTGTACCTCGATGAGAGGACTCCTCATGCTTTGAGAAAATTGTGTGTTCACATGTTGTAGGCTTGGCCCTTCCAATAATCCTTTGAGAAAACACAAGCCTATCACCTCTCGCATATGTCTCAAATACTTCTACCCTATCCTTCGTCTTGGTTGGTCTCCTTGAAGAAGCAACCTCTTACCGCACTCATGAGATTGAAGGTGTTTTTTCACCACTAGACCTAGGAGAAGAATATGGAGGAAAAGATCAGCTCGAAAAGTGATCCCAAGAGAGATTTTCTTGTGCTAACTCATGAAAAGCTAGCACTTTCACTAAGCCATGATGAAACAAACTAGTATGGTGATTCTCTCTGAGCCTTTGCACCTTTTCTCTCATTTTAATCACACTTTTGTACAAATAATGAGACAAATTGATTTGTTGAACATTAGTGAAATTCATCAAAAGCTTCATCTATTACTTATACACCGTAGAATATCTACTCTCACATGTGAATTTCTTCATGATCATTTTCATCAGAGGGGTATATCTATCCAAAAAATGCTTGAATGGAAAAATATATGTTGAAGCTACCTTGTATGGTTCCTTTAGGTACTTCTTGTAATTTTGAAGGTCAAGGTCTTCTCTCTTCAACCAAATCTCTCGAGCATTTGGAACCCCTGCAGCTGCAGAGATAATTTTGCATGAAACATTGAATTAAGCTCATGCTATGGTCACTTTGTTCTTTTTAAGTTTGGTGGCAAAAGCACTAGTCCATTGGTCATGATACTCCAATTCTTCAATTCTTTGGAAAAATGTAATACAATGTGCATCTTCAAATGATTTTATAATGAAGGGAGATGAGTAGACCTCATGGGTTGATGTAGGTTCATGTACGGTCACATGTCCACCCCTATGCTTCCTTTGTTCACAGTTTTCAGATTCTATGTCAACATTTAGCTATTAGGATAGAAACTAGGGTTTGACTATGAGAAAACACGCAATTGTCAATAAATGTGAAGGAGTTTTAGGGAAATGAGGGGGATAGGGATATGAAAAAATTCCAAGAAAATTTTGGGGGATAGTGAGGGAGTTTAGGAAGTTAAGAAAAGTGGAATTATAGGATTTGGGTGAGTGGAAGGTTTCAAAATAAGGAAAAGAGAGTCGTGTAGTTTAAAAGGTGTAGTTTATCCACTGTTTAGGTAGAATTGATGAATTTTGAGAGTTGATTTGATGGAGAATGTCTAGGAGGTTTAGTTTAGGATATATGATGGTGTAAAAATAGATGGATATAGGTTTTAGCAGCACTTTGACATGAAAGTAATGAAAACCTTGTTAACTATATTCCAAAAATCTGAGGAAGTAGACATGAGGCATAACAAGCACAACTTAGAGGAATGAGACAAGATTTAAACCTTAAGATAGACCACCAACATGTATTAGAAGTAGAACAATGTTAAAATGATGGAGGAAACTATTTCAGGGTGATCACAACCTTGGATAGATAATGGAGGAGCTTTGTGGTATATGCATAGTAGAAACATAGTTATTTGCGTAACACGGTTTGAGAACTCGAGTTATGGATGAAAAAAACTCTCTTTGTATGACATAATCGCCTTGATTAGATGAGATGGAGTGTTGGAAAGTTAAATGGGCAAATTGAAAGTGAATAAGAGTGAGTGATGACCCTTTATAAGTGGAGAAAATTGATTTTCCCTTTGCAAAATGATAGTGGACCAACCATAATGAGTATTTCGAAAATAGTGGGAGTTAATTTAGTGCATTTTGGATGGAGACTTGGCTAAGGAGGAGGAAAAACAGCGGGAGCATGCAGTGATAGTTCAGAGGATAGCAGAGACAGTTTTTGATGGAGGGCAGCAAAGGAGGGAGCTCGGCTCCCTCCTACAAGGACGCGGTATCCAGCAAAGGCAAAACAATGGAGTTAAACAACAAAGGTGTCGCTGGGGAAAAAAATAGAGATGATGATAAGAGGACAGAGGGGACTAAGATCAAGGTAAACAGTAGCATAAGGGACAAGGCGGAAGAAGAAAAAACTCTTGGTTCACAAAACCAAGGTAAAAGAGACCATGCAAGCCTAAATTTGAAATCACTCCAAGAGTAATATTAAATGATCCTGCTCTGCAAGCACACAGAGAACACATGCCGAACTATGCCATTGTTTGTAAATTCATGGGACTATGGCCCACTAAAAGAGCTTTACAAATGTGGATCAAGTATCATTGGAAGCCCAAAGGAAGCATTGACCTACATCTTCGGTCAAAGGGATTCTTCACACTGGTGTTCTCAAACGTTGAAGACAAAGACAGAATATTCGAAGGAGGACCCTAATTTTATGCAACAGCTGGTCCCTATATGAGGCCTTGGATGATGAACTTCATCCGAGAGGACGAGACCTTCACCTCAGTTCCAGTATGGGTAAGGCTATATTCTCTACCTCTTGATTATTGGCAAACTGAATCGCTAGCAGCTATTGGTAATAAACTAGGACGTTTTGTCAAAGTTTCTGAAGCCAGAAGAAGAGGGAAATATACTTCCTTTGTAGGAATATGTGTGGAAATGGATCTATCAGAAGCTCTTCCGGATGAGGCTAATTTGGAAGTTTTTGATGACAAATGGGTGTAGACCGTGGACTATGAGCATATCCCATTCAGATGCCATATATGCCATGAGCATGGACATCTCTTTAGAGATTGCCCTCTCGGTAAAGTAGACAACAAATAATACCTCAATACTTTGAAGGATACATAAAGCTTTGAGAAAGTGGGAAGCAGAAGTAAAGGGGGAAAAAAGGGAATGAAGCAACAACAAAACGAAAGGCAGAAAGTCATTCAGAACAAGTTTCAAGTGTTGGATGAGAATGAAGAAAACACGAAATATGATCTATCTCATGAGAAAGATCCTAATGAAAAAGAAAAGGAAGAATATAGAAAACACTCTCAAGATATGGTACATCAAAATGAGACTACTATGAGTGATGCAGAAATGGAAATGGGCTAGGAAATGACCTAAAGCGAAATAGATCTGGAAGATCATGAATTACAGGAAATTCTAGACAAGGAAAACCTAGATCTGGAAGGATTCTTGAGGCAAGGATCCAAGGGACGAATACAATCAATACCTCTGGAAGAATTCTCTCAGATACAATAGTTATTTTTATGGAAAACCTAGGAAAGAGGGTCGAATAAAGGTAAGAGTATTCACAAGTAGGAGCACAGAGGTGTGTAAACTATGAAATCAACTCCAGGATTAGCATCTAGAAATCCAGGAAAGAATAGGGGCGGGAAAAATCAAAATGAGCTCTTGATGTAGTGTGGAAAGATAATGATAGATTCGGGTAAGATGAAATACCTAATCAGGTACTCTTTCACAAATCTTTAATTATGAATTTCATATCTTGGAATATCAAAGGTCTAGGCAGTAAAAGAAAACAAAGAATGTTAGGTCAGAGAATGAAACTAGCAACACTGGATATAATCTTTATTCAGGAAACAAAATGTTCCATTCAAAAGTTAAAGAAAATACATAGCAAATGGATGTACAGATTTGAGTTTCTTGAAGTGAAATAAGAAAACACAGTGGGTGACATATTCACTCTATGGAACCCCCACAGAAATAGTATATTAGATGCAGATGCATCAAGAAATTATCTATCTATAATTTTTAAACCAATGAGAGTTGTGGACACTTTACTCGCCACAAATGTTTATGGGCCACAAAGAATAGATGAGAAACTAAGACTACTAAACTCCTTGGCAGAGCTCAGAAGTAGACATGAAGAAATACATTGGGTCTTGGGAGGAGATTTTAATATGATTAAATCACTTTCAGAAAAAAAGGAGGCATCAAATTTCTAAATAAAGAGTCCGAATTGTTCCAAACCTTTACAAATGGTATGAATCTGGTTGACTCGGCAATGCATAATGGCCTTTATACTTGGAACAACAAAAGAGGAGGTGAGGTTGAGGTCACCTCCAAGTTAGATATATTTTTTATCTCAGAGGAGCTTATGCTATCAAATAGAGAAATAACAGCTAAGGTTCTCCCCTTTGGAGGTTATGATCACTGGATGATACATTTAGAACTCAAGGGGTTTGGTTCTCCCAAAAACAGACCCTTCAGGTTTGAGAATATCTTGTTGTCCCACCCAGATTTCATCAACAACATTGAAACATGGTGGGAAGAAGATCTACAGATCTAGGGCATGAATATGTTCATCCTACACAAAAGACTTCAGCGTATTAAATTCAGACTCAAAGAATGGAACAAGGATGTCTTTGGCAACAACTTTGTGGAGAAAAAGGCAGTGGAAGCCTAACTACAGGAACTCAATCAAGCATTGATCACAGAGGGTTTTGATAATGACAAAAGTCAGCAAGTTGATAAACACCATTAAGAATGGGAGAAATTCTGCCAGCAAGAGGAAATATTTTGGAGGCAAAAGTCTCGAATTCAATGGCTCAAAGAAGGGGATCGTAATACTAAATTTTTTCATAAATCTACTATAGCTAATAGGGCTCACAACAGAATCTCTGTGATTTGTAATGACATAGGGTAGCTCCAAACCTCTCACAAGAGTATCGAAGAAGTGTTGGCTCAACATTTCAGAAGTATCAGTAAGGAAAATATTCCAGACAGGGAGCAGTGCATCAGAGAAATTGCAAAAAACATCCCTAAGTTGGTGACTAGCACTGAGATCCAGTATTGCAGCAATAATGTTGCAACTCCTGGGACTCCCTTCTTTACTTTTATCAACCCGATAGTTCATAACAAACTTGGAAGCGATAGTACTGTATGCACAAGTACTAGCTCTTGCCGCAACTATCACTTGGTTAGCTAGCACAAGTTCGCTAGGGGCTCAAGCCAACTGTTACACAGTAATTTGTCACTGTCTCCCTATCAGTATCCCTACTGTGTCATGAAATCAATTCTTCACGCTCATGCTCTCTGAATTGGACAAATAACCCTCTTTTCCAAAGTTTACTTGATCATCGCGACTGTTATTGAAATAACCGCGCTGACTGGTGGCTGCTAGTGCAACTGGTGTGCTGCCAGCGCGGAAGCACACGGGTTTTCCACGCTGGTTGAATTTCATAGCCAGCGCATCCTCTGTTCGTATTAAGTTGCGCTGACATAGCCTCCTCTGTTATTGAGATGCGACGTCAGTGCTCCAGTCCAGTTATACACCCGCGCTGATCCTGTTTGGGCGAGTTTGTTCTAACAGCCAGCCTTCCAGATGACTCCAGACCTGGTTGTTGGCCTTGTGAATGTCGCCCTCCCTTCTATCGTATGTCTGTTCATCATATGAGCCACCTTTCTTGGAAATAAGCTTATCCTTACACCATTCATGGAGACTCCTTCTCTTATATAAGCCTCCACCATTGCCATGAGCAGCTGGTTTTTGGATATAGTTTTTGACATAGAGGAATTCATAGTGTTTTAGTGCTGCTCCTAATAGGCAGTTGGTGTGTTAAGTGTGGATTGCTAGAGAGCTTAAGGAAGGTTGTGAAGTCTTTTTGCCTTGTGTGAGAGAGAGAGTTGTTTGTCTTGGGAGATCTACCTCCAAGGGTGAATGCTTATGAGACTTGCTGGCTGGACCCTCTTGAGAAGGACTCAACGTCAGAACATTGGTTGTACCTTTCTCTGTTATTGATTAATAAATAATAGATGACTACTATTATGGTTCCATTCTCATTTGTCTTTGTAGTGGTTAATGTGAATTACATCCTTTCTGACTGATGTATAATTGCTTTTATTAGATTTCACGCTTGTGTTTGTTTCTCTCTTTGCATGTGCAGGTGTCCATCCATGAGGATAGTGGAGGATCGTGACCAACCAGAGCAAAGGAGCGAGAGCGGCATCTCTTCATCAAACAATAGCGCTGGAATCCAAGTAGGTGTTTATTGCCTACCTTTTTAATTGTAATTAGGAGCTTGCATAGTAGCATTGATTGATTGTTGCTAGCCCCATTCTGGGCTAGTAGGGATCGCCTCTATCCGTAGAGGGGATTTACCTCTCCAACAGCTCTATTGAATAGAAATTATATCAAAAAGTGGTATTCACTTTTGTGCTCCAACAACCTAATAAATTACATTCATAAAGGTAATTACATTAGTAAGTTTAACCTAAATTTTTGGTACAATTAAATCTGTATCAAGCTGAAAGATATATGAAAGACAAGTTTTGAGCCACGACATGGAATTTTTAAATGGTTGGTGAAGTCATTCAATATAATTTATGCCCCTGTGACATTCTTAAGGATATTGAAAAAGTTCTCACATTGTATCTCAACTATTTTTTATTGTGTACTTGAACAACATACTAGTTTGTCGTAAAAATTTGGAGTACCATTTGAATGACTTCGATAATGTATTATCAATATTATGAATAGAAAAGGAATTATTCCAAGAATGATTCATGACTCAATGGAAAAAAATTGAGTAGAGGTGGAAAGAGCATTTAGTCGGAGAGTGGCGGGAGACAGAAAATCGCGTAGAGCTCTGAGGCACATAGTCTGTGACCCTTATGGTAGCCCGCAGAGGAGGGAGCTCCACTCCCTCCTACAAAGGTGTTGTGGCCAGCAGAGACAAGACCCATCTGAGTAATGTCAGAGGTATAGGGGAAGAAGAAAACAGAAGTAAGGAGAAGGAGATAGAAGGGGTAGAGTCAAACAAAAAGGGCAACACTAAAGACAAGGAGGAAGAAGACAAAATCCATGGAGGCTAAAAGGAGGACGTCAATCAAAAGGGATCGTGTAGACCCAGAGCGAACATCACTCCAAGAGTAGCTTTAAATAATTCGCCACTGCAGGAGCACAAGGAACATATGGAAACGTACGCCATCATATGAAAATTAATGGGAGTACGGTCCACTGAGAAAGCTATGCAAACTTGGATCAAATATCACTGGAAACCTAAGGGCAATATCGATCTTCACCTTGGGTCAAAGGGTTTCTTCACAGTGGTGTTTACAAACATCAAATACAAGGATAGAATATTTGAAGGAGGGCCCTATCTTTTTGCAGCAACAAGCCTCTATATGCGGCCTTGGGTGATGAACTTTTTTCCAAAGAGGGAAACCTTCACCTCAGTTCTTGTTTGGGTAAGGCTTTTTTTTCTTCCCCTGGATTATTGGCAAAATGTATAACTTGTGGCTATAGGTAACAAACTAGGTCATTTTATCAAAGCTTCGGAAGCCACCAGAAGGGGTAAATATACTTCCTATGCAAGGATTTCTGTGGAAATGGATCTTTCAGGAGCTCTTTCGGACGAAGTTATCTTGGAAGTCTTTGATGAGGAATGGGTGCAAATGGTGGACTATGAGCATATTCTGTTCAGATTCTGTAAATTCTACAAACATGGACACTTGATCAGAGACTGTCCTCTTAGTAAAGAAGAAGACAAAGACAAACTAAAAGCAAAGAAGGACACTGAAAACTTTCAGAAAGTCTCAAGTAGAGGAAAAGGAAGCAAAAAAGAACCAAAGCAACAACATAAAGAGGGACAAAAGGCCAGTCAAAATAAATTCCAAGCGCTGGTAGAGATGGAAGACATGCCAGACGAAAACCAGTCTATGAAGAAAGACCCTAAGGCAAAGGAGAAAGAGGAAAACAACACTCCAGAACAAAACAACAATGAAGAGGAAGAAACCATGATGAGTGAAGCAGAGCTAGAAATGGACCAGGAAATGGCCCAGAGTGAAACAGATCTGGAGGATCATGAACTACAGGAAATACTAGATAAGGAAAACCTAGATCTGGAAGGATTTCTACAACAGGGAACCAGGGCAGGGATAGATTCATTACCCCCAGATGAGTGCAATAGAATACAGCAGTTGTTTCTATGGAAAACCTAGGAAAAGGGGGCAGTTAGAGGAAGAAAAAACGACGGGCAGGAATACAGAGGTGTGAAAATGATGAAAGCTAATCTAGGTTTAGCAACTAGAAGTATAGGTAAAAAACGAGGAAGAAAGAAGCAAAAGGAGCTTTTAGTGGAGTGTGGGAAGCTGATGATAGATTCAAGTAAGATGAAAGACCTGACTAGTTACTCCTTCACAAATCTTTAATTATGAAGTTTACATCTTGGAATATAAGAGGTCTGGGTAGTAAAAGAAAGCAAAGAATGCTAAGTTTTAGAATGAAACAAGATACACTGAATATAATCTTCATCCAGGAAACAAAGAGTTCCATTCAGAAAATAAAAGCAATCCATAGCAAATGGCTTCAGAGATTTGAGTTTTTAGAAGTTAAAGCAGATAACACAGTGAGGGGCATTCTCACTCTATGGAACCCTAAAAAAGTTATAGTTTTAGATGGAGAGGCATCCAGAAACTACTTGTCAGTAGTCATTCAACCAGAAGGGGTGGCTGAAACCTTCCTAGTCACTAATGTTTTTGGGCCTCAAAGAGTAGAGGATAAACTCAGATTGCTAGAATCCCTCATTGATCTCAGGAACAGACAAAATGGCATCCCCTAGATCCTAGGAGGGGATTTTAATATGATAAGATCTCTTTTGGAAAATAAAGGAGGAACCAGAGGCAAAGATTCATCAGCATTTCAAGCGTTCACGGAGAAATTGAAATTGGTTGAGTCAGACTTAGAGAATGGCCTATTTACTTGGAAGAGCAAGAGAGGAGGGGAAGCCCAGGTGGCCTCCAAGTTAGATATGTTCTTGGTATCAGAAGAGCTTATGCTTATAAATAATGAAATTACAGCAAGAATTCTTCCCTTTCGTGGCTCATATCACTCGCTGATACAAATGGAAATTAAGGGTTTGGATTCTCCAAGGAAGAGACCCTTCAAATTCGAAAACATTTGGCTCGCCCACCCAGACTTCTTGAGTAATATCAAAGAATGGTGGAGTGAGGACTTATAGATCCAAGGATATAAAATATTTCTCCTTCGCAAAAGACTAAAGCATATAAGAGCAAACTCAAAGACTAGAATAGGAAGGATTTCGGAAACATTTTTGTGAATAAGAAATCTGTGGAAAGTAAAATTTAGGAACTCAACCAGAAGCTGATCCAAGAAGGCTTTAACCATGACATAAATGAACAGTCTGAAAAATTACACCATGAGTGGGAAAACCTATGTAAACAAGAGGAAATATTCTGGAGACAAAAATCCATAGTGCAATGGCTCAAAGAAGGAGAGTGCAATATGAGCTCTTTTCATAGATCCACCATGGCCAATAGGGCATTCAACAGAATCTTGAAAATAAGGGATAAAAGGGGAGAGAATCAGAACACTCATAAGGAAATTGAAAAAGTGCTTGTTCAGCATATTCAAGACATTGCATGAGAAAACAATCCAGACAGGGAAGATTCCATAAAGGAAACTACAAGATATATCCCTAAGCTGGTGTCTAGAGAGGACAATATCAACCTAAATAGACCAGTTTATAAAGAGGAGGTTAGCGAAGTACTCAAAGATATGCAGAATGGCAAAGCACCAGGCCCAGATGGTTTTAATGTGGATTTCTTCAAAGATTGTTGGGATATAGTTAAATTAGATATTTTAAATGTTGTGGAGAATTCCAGGGTCAATAAAACCATCCTGAAAGCCCTCAATACCTCCTTTATCTCCCTGATTCCCAAACAGGACTCGGATCAAACAACAAATAAGTATAGACCCATAGCTTTATGCAATGTTGTTTACAATATTATATCCAAAGTAGTGGCTAACAGACTCAAACCCCTCCTCCCTAAACTAGTTTCTGAGGATCAATCTGGTTATGTGGAGGGCCACCAAATTTTGGATAATATTATTCGAGCTCATGAGGTGGTTCACTCTCTCAAAAGAAAAAATTAGGCGGGGATGATTATGCAACTAGATATTGCTAAAGCGTATGATAAATTCAATTGGGGGTATATGAAGAATATACTCACGGCCTTTGGGTTTTATCACAACTGGAGAAGATGGGTAATGCCTCTGGTTACTACTTCCAGCTTTTCTATCTTGGTTAATGGCTCTCCCTTAGTTATCTTCTTTCCCACAGGAGGCCTCAGATAGGGAGACCCACTCTCTCCCTTTCTCTTCATCCTCATGATGGAAGCACTGGGCAGGGCTATCAAGCAGGCTAAAAACATGGGCAAAATTAAGGGTCATCAAGTATCGGAGAATGGATAGACTCTCACTCACCAACAATTTGTAGATGATACCATGTTTCAATATATTCCCACAGCCAAAGAAGCGGCTTCCTACAAGCAAATCCTCAATGCTTTTGCAAAGGCTTCAAGCATGGAAGTTAATCTCACAAAATCAAAAATATTCTTCTTTAATACTAACATTGCTATTCAAAGGAATATCTCAAGAATCCTTGGCTTCCAAAGCGACTCCCTCCCCTCAAAATATTTGGGAGTACCTCTCACAGACAAACCAATGCTTAGAAATATTTGGGAACCTGTGCTAATCAAGTTGCAGGATAATGTTAAAAAATGGACCTTTAGAGCCTTAAACTTGGTGGGCAGATTCGTTCTGACAAAGGTAGTTCTCCAATCCATCCTGGTTTTCATGTTATCAGCCCTTCTAGCTCCCAAGGGAGTCTTAGAAAAAATTAGAAATATTCAACGAGATTTTTTGTGGGGTAAGGAGGAAATAAGGAAGAAATGGGCCCTGGTTTCCTGGGAAAAAAATCTACAAACCCAAAAGCCATGGAGGTCTAGGCTTAGATGATCAGGAGATTCTAAATAAAGTACTAGGAGCCAAGCTTTGGTGGTGATGGGTGCAAGAGCCAAGAGCCCTTTGGGCAAGGGTCCGGAAAGAAAAATATGGCAACTCTCGGCACACTAACAATCTCATCAGAATGTCGGGAGATATAAGGGTCTCTCTCATCTGGAACAAGGCTTGGGAGAATAGAAATATAGTGCAACAACACAGTTTTTGGGAAATAAGAGATGGTGAGCAAGCACTCTTTTGGGAGGATAAATGGCAACAAGAACTGGTGTTGTTAAAAGAGGACTTCATAAGTCTCAAACAGGAAACAGATTCCCAGGGATTGAACAAATTTAAAGATTTCTGGAACATCCCTCAAGGCCAGGACAAGTGGAGAAACTAAAGTAACATTGATTGTAGAAATAAAAAACTCATAACAACAAAAGTAGAAGCATTGAGAAGCATTTTAAAATAGAGGATGATCATGGTCACAGAGGGGCAGGATCAATTGAGATGGGGTAACAACAACAAAGGTACCTTCAATCTCAAAGAGGCAAAGTACATTGTCCTGGGGCTGGAGTCCTATGTTCCAGAAAAATCTTGGAGGGAACTCTGGTCTCACCAAGGATGGATGAAAATCAAGCTCTTTATGTGGCTGGTGCACCATAAGAAAATTTTGACTTGGGACAATATTAGAAAAAGGGGTGTCTTGGGGCCTTCTAAATATCAGCTTTATGAAGAGCAATAGGAGACTATGGAGCACATCCTCAACTGCTGCTCTTATACCACCTGATTTTGGAATTCCTTTTCTAACATTTTCCAACAATCAGACAGGCATAGAGAGAGCATCACAAATACCGTAAATAATTGGAGGAGGAGCTTTTCGAAGAATGAGGCAATTAATTGGGCATGGGCTTTCACATCAGGATTCATTATTTGGAATGTTTGGAAGGAAAGAAATAAGAGAATCTTTAAGGATGAAAAAGCCAACCCTCAAAAGCTATATGATTTGATTCTAAAACAGATAAGGGAAATAGTTAGCACCACAATGCGCAATATCCCAGAGACTCCTCCCTCAACAATGGAGTTAAGAACACTCAGACTGCTGGGATTGCACAAGATCATTCCGCAAGGGCTTGGAAAAAAGAAAACGATAATGAATACAGAGAAAGATTGATTGCAACCTCCTCTAAAAAACTACCTGAAATTCAATATTGATGGAGCCTCCAAAGGTAATCCCAGATTAGCTGGGTTTGGAGGGGTTTTAAGGAATGAAGAAGGAAGAATCATATTAATCTTCCACAACCATTTAGGTAAAGCAACCAATAACATGGCGGAACTAATGGCGATGGAGTACGGACTAGAGATTCTGATTAAAGGTCGTAGCTCAAATGTCATTATAGAGGCAGACTCCGAACTCACCATCAACTTTGTAAAAAGAATCAGTTGTGGATCCAAACTCGAGAAAGTCTCAAACCATTGGAGATTAATCCAGGTTTATCAAAGGATTCAACCTCACCTTCAAGTTTTGGGATCGGTTAGTTTCAATAATGTGCGCAGAAATGCTAACAAGCTTGCAGAAATTCTAGCCAACCAAGGGGTGCACAATGAAGATTGCAGGATGGTGAAGAAGTGGCAGGATTTTCCCTAGAATCGTCTAAAGGTTCTTTGCTATAACCAAGTGGCAGAGGACATTCAGGTGGCTTGCTGTAGTGGGAGGATTTCTTGCAGAGGTGAACTGTCCCCAGCTAATGATTCCTCAGCTTCTTGATTTTCGCTCTGGGCACCATTGGTTTGCGGATTGTTTTGAAACAATTCTTCTCACCTCTTCAGATCATTCTCTAGTTATGGGTCCTTCATTAGAGGGGAAATGGTGGGAAAGTTGTTCCTTCAGTTATAGGATAAATTTTCCCTGCCAGATTCACGTGGAGAGCTTGGCGGGTTTTTTTCTTTTGGGACAAACAGGTAAAGGAATGGCCCTGGTGGATAATGGCGGTCAGTTTATCACTTTTTCTATAATCCTCAGTGTTTGGCATAATTTTTCCTCAATCTAGGAAAATGCTTTAGTGATTAATCGTCGGCAGTGAAGTTGGGGGCTTCCGCATCCTAATTCCTATGGTCGGGTGAATATTCAGCAGGTGGAGCGGTATTCAAGAGTTCTCACCGTTGTCCATCAGAAAGTGGTTTCAGAGTATGGGCAATGATTCCATATGAAGAGTGACAAGTGGTGGTGGGATGGATTCTAAAACCACCCTCATCATGCCTTAAAGGTCAGTGCCCTAGGGCTATGCGATATCAAGCACAACCATCCTTTTTTTCTAAGCCATCTGACTGTCTGGATGGATCGAGCAGTTTTGTGGAGCGGAAGTGGTTTTCATGGCCCCAACTAGTAGGAAGTGGTTTTCCCCATTCAGGAGCAATCACAATCGTTGAGCTCCACGTGGCAGTGGGGTCGGGAGGAAAACCGCCCTCACCGCGAGTTATCTTCCGTGCTTGTTCGTCGGTCCGATATTAATATACACCGTCGGCTGGCTCTTAGGGTTTCAACAGTTCAGATCACCCGTGCAGGTTTGTGGTCCCGGGTGTACAGGCAAGAAGCTCTTCAGTATGTTTTTGGACCATTTTGTCTTACCCGAGAGGTCAAATCATAGTTTGAGATCTCGGGCATTGGAGCCACCTTTTCTTGTCGACTGCTTTGAGTTTTTACAACTCCATGTCTAAACTCATTTATTTTTCTTCTTTAGAAAGGTTTAGTCTGATGGTTGGAAGAAAGGAAAAGTTTTGCTTTAGTTTTTTCCTTAGTCAACGACCTTGAGGGTTGTGTTGTAACTCTCTGCACTATATTTCTTGATTTCTGAATGGGAAGGTCTAACTCTTGCATTAGAAAAAAAAGAAAAGGTATTATTCAATAAAAAGATACATACATTAAAACATACAAAACTAGTGTATATTCGATTTCACATCAACCAACAACATTTCTCTAAAGAAAATTCAGCCTTTTCCAACTAACCACTACAACGGAACATTCACAACCTACAAAGCTTCATAGTAATTGAAAATTATCTAAAGATGTTTATTGTGTAGTTTTTCGATGTCATGCACCCTCTTAATGCACTAAATTGACCAATTCAATATTAATTGGGGAAATTCACAATGAGTAATGTTCAAAGAGATCAAGTGTTGAGTTGTGGATGCTATTCTTTCCTTACCTCAGATTCAACAAGCCCTTGATATCAATATGGATTCCTGTGAAAATTCCATCAGTACGTCATTGATACAACATTAAGACTAGTTGCACACAACTCCAATATTTTTTCAAGCATTTTTAATTACACAATATATAACCAAGATATGTACACATTGGTTCAAAAAACACATCATTGTAGACATTGTTTGAGTGGAAAAGAGATCATCATTGGTAGCAATCATAAACCTCACCAATCATTTGAACATTTAGCAAGATCAAGAATGCACACCATATTAAGTGCTTTGGTTATTTTCATTGTGATTAAGTGTTGAAAAGGAAGAACAAGTAAGCTAGCACGTTACCTTTCATGACCTCCAGTGATCGAATTGATATTGTTGACATAATTTCAATACTTTGGGTGCAATAATTTACAAGAAGCTTATGTACATCATTCAAACTTCACACGTAGATAAGAAGTTTTACACCAGCCTAAATCCAACATAATTTTTGCTTTAAATAGCCCACATTCCACATGAATACCATGGGTGCTCATACCTAGGGTCAATACCATGAAGTTATTCTTATTTTAACATTGTTTTTTTATTATTCCATGGGAAAATACATGGGTTGTCAAAACTTGCAGCCAAGAAAACTTAATTTGATTATTTTACTCTATTTTATTTTAATTATTATTATTTTTTTATTTTTTTTATATATTATTATATAAGAATACCATGGGTTCTCAAAACATAGAACCAAGAAACCACAAATGAATAAAGTTGACTATCTCCTTTATTTATTTTAATTATTAAATTATATTTTTTTATTTTGTTTTATTTTTATTTTTTTATGTAAAAGGACCTGGTCAAAACGTTTACATGACAGGACTGGATAGGACAACATCTCTACCATACTAGACAGAGAGTGCCTCTTGGTGCAATAAGTCTTGGATGACCCCACTAGATGAAGAGTTTTGCAACTATGTACTAAAGGAGGAGATTATATATAACTTGAATGGTATTGTTGCTCCTCAAGGATATCATAAATTAAAGTAGTTTCATAGGGCCCACCATTCCAAATTTTAAGGACACATTAGAGTAGAGAAGACAAGGACAAATTTTTGTAAGAAATTTCTTCTAACAAGAGAAAATGGTAGAGAATTTCATAATAAGTTGTTCCCTTTATATAATTTCAAAGCCAACAAAATAGAAACTGGGCAAGTATACTCTACTTCTGATTCCAAGTAGATCATGAGAGTCAATTTCAATGGATTTCCTTGAGGGCTTGTT
>APFE031623933.1:39517-51761 GCA_000404065.3 Pinus taeda
TGATTAGTGCTTTTTTGTTTTATTTATTAGGGGCTTCCATGTGTTACTTAGCTTCAGGCCATCATCTCTATTCATGTTATTAGAGGTTTTTTCGATTTCAATAGCTTCCTTGACCCTTCTTTTTAAGTAATGGTCTTCTTTATGAATTAATCTTGCCTGTTCTATGCAGATATAGTGTGAGGATGAGCATGCATGCTTAGCTAGACCTGATTTTTCTCACGACAAAAAAATTAATTAGCCGACAAAAAAAAAATTAAAAAAAGAAAAAAAAATTAATTAATAACTATTAATAAGGTTCTGAAATTCATTCTCTCTTCTCAAATACTATCTCATTGCCCTGATGATGGACTCACCAAGTTAGTCCGAAACGTTGGTTTCATAACTGCTCACAGGTTTTCCACAAATTCAAATTAGAATAATCTTCTTTATTAATGCTTTAGATCTTCTTACAAACTCTAACTACTCTGCACACACAGTTGCAAGGGTCCGCACACTAAGTTGTGGGCTTCTACCCTAGGCCTCTGTGCATATGGCTGTAGAGCCTCTCTTCTACTCTAAGACTCTTCACACCTTTCACTAATGACCCATTACATTCATCACCCAAAACCTAAACTCGCTTAGACTCTTCTAAGACTTTCCTTTTTATATAATCCCATGGTTTCACAGACCATGGGTAGATCTCCCAAAGCCGACATGACCTACATAAAAGAAAGGTGGAAACCCTTTATGACACTTTACATATTCATACTCTACAACCACAAAATGCAGGGACTTTACACTGTTTATATAAAAACTTGGACTTTCTACCAAAAAACTTTGGCTTTTAACCCCAAAATTGACTATAGGGGACCTGTTCCGAATAGGCTCCCAACACAAGTATGGTGACTCACCTCCAAGTCACTCTGCTGGCACGCAGATCTTGTCACGGAGACCTCCTAGCTCTACTTTCACCACTACAACTTTAGCGGTAGACTGCGTCGCTGCCTGCTTAACCTGCTCCACCAGTTGCTCTATTGTTGGTCCTACACTATCCGCCTGGATCTTCTATTGTACTGTCTGCATGTTGGACAACTTTCCTTCAATGGTGGTGGTGAGCACATATGACGCATCCATCCAAGGCCCTAATCTAGCCTTGAGCACTGCCTCTTTGCACTGCACTGCTTTCGCCTGTTCCTTTAGTTCCTTTAGTTCCTGTAGTTTTGCCAATCTCTGCGTGATGACCATAATGCACGATGTCACTCTTGCTTCGTCATACCACTATTGTAATTCCCTCACTTCAGTATTTAATCTTTGTAGGTTAGGATCTTCTTGTAGACTGTTAAGTACCTCCAGCGACTTCTTAAAGAGCACAGTGCAATCCATCACCATGTTATCTACTACAGTAACTGCATCCTTGACAGCTGCCTCGTGTTGTTCTTTGACCTCTAGTGCAGTCGAAGGCTAGACCTTCAACTCAAGCTCTATAATCTCAAGGTTCAGCTCAAACTGAACCTTGGCCAGCTCAGTCTTGGCATCATGCACACCTATAGCGAACTTCCAAATCTTAGCTTCCATGGTGATTCTTCGAGGTTGTGTAGTTTCAGAATGGTTTTGCACACCTCTGCTACCACCGCTACTGTGTGCTCATTCATCTCCTGTACCTTCTTCTAGGTTTCTATCACAGATGATTTCTCAATGAGCAATTGTATGGTGTTAATCTTATGCTCGCTCATCACACTCAATGTGCACTGCTCTTGGGCCCTCAGCTTCGCGATCACACCTGTTTACAACGTGTGAAGGAATTCACTTGGGAGTGCAGCCAGGTTGAGACCAATGTTCCTTAACGCAGCCCTATTAGCCTCTGTCTCCATGCTTAGGGCACAATCAATTAGCGTGACAACTCGAGGATCCAAGGAGCGTACCATCTCCACTACACCAGTGGTGTCCAACACAAAACTAGTCGATGTCACGCTACCCTACCCTACACCGGCCTGCAGTTGAGTAGTTTAGATCTGCAACTTATGCAGACCCATTTGAATGGCCACCATGGCTTGTTTCTACCACTGCTCGAACTACTACAGTAGTTCCACGGTTGCGTCCCTGAACTTATCCCCAATGTCATCTAAGTCACCTTCTATCAAGGTGATCGGGTCGAGATATGACTTACTGGCCTTGGACTTCTTCCGCAACCCTTCTTTTCCCTGCTCCCAATTCCTCTTTACCCAGAAGGGAGTGATTTCCTAGTCTCCACCACCCTAATTCAAATTGTTGCTCATCCTCCATATGTGGTGAAGGAGACTTTTGACTTCGGTCAAAGTAGCGCTTTTCCTCCTCTTTCTTCTCTTCTGCATGCCCCTTAGCGATGTGCTCTTCTTCAGCTCTAGCTTTTTCCTCTGCTTCCTTTTTCCGTATTTTAGCCATCTGCTGCATTTTCAACTGAGCCTCTTCCTTCTTCTGCTTTTCCGTGGACATACTGGATCTAGTGGAAAAATATGAGGTCGTGCACCATTTTGCTGGCCAACGATCAAGGACCGTTATTATCGCATCATTCGTCACAAGGTATGGGAGATCATACAATTTCTGTTCTGGGTCCTTCCGTGCCCGGATGGAGATACAGTGGAAGTCTGCCTTGAACTCTGCATATCCCGACAACTGCTTATAAAAAGTTGGTGATAGTCTTGGCTTGTGGTTGATGGCTACACGGATGATTGCCTCCATGAGTACCCAAAATATTTTACTCTCCTTGACCCACTCAGCATCCTTTTTGGCCCATAGCAAAGTAAACTTTGCCTCTTCTGGTAAATCTGACGTGATCAGAGGAAACTGGCTATCCTCCAGTAATTCCCACATGACTAACACAATGGATAACAATAGGAAAGAGTAATGGAATGTCTTGTTGTGGTCATGTGCTTCTATGTAGTTCGCAAGGAACTCATTGCAGAGGTATCACACCCAGTTAAATTGTGCACCCTCCATGTGGTGGGCCACTAACGAAACAACTGGTGCCAACACCTCATTTGCACAACACTTCCTCATTACCTTCCCAACCAAGATTTGGGTGGCTAACTTCGCCGCGGGGTCAGTTATGCTTAAAATTAAATATCCATGCGGCTTCTTGGCAAGCTTAAACTCGTCCTTCATATTCTCAGTGACATCATGCTTGCCCACCTTTCCGCAAAATGCCTTGTCCGGATTCAGCCTTGAATGCAGTAGAAATGTCATCCTATGGATCAGCATATCCATGATTGGTATCAACTCTCCAAACCACAAACAACCGTCGTGCACTAGACACAGCGATTGTTTGATCATGATCAAATTTAGCCGAGTGCCGTTGTAATGTAGCACCCAAAGAAAATTCAAAAATCCAGCCTTCTCGACCCCTCTAATCCACTTCACCAGCTCTAGAGAGATGATACTAGAATGTTTGTAGAATACGCACATCATAAATGCATCAGTCACTAGGTGCGGTAGTCGCTCAGTATTTGCCAAGTCCCAATCTTCTAACTTCAGATGTGGGACACGCGCCAAGCACGGACATTCAAATGTGATCTAATCTGGTAGCAGAGGTGTATTAAGTAGAAATTTTCCCTCATCTCGGTCCTTCGATACCTTCACCTTACCCCAACGCAGAGGGATGTATTCAAGTAGCTTTGAGATAGGATCTAGTCCTTTGATATCAATATCCTCTGCAACTCTACTAGTTTCTTTAGTGCCCTCGTCGGATTCTATGTTGACCACCTTTATTTTCTCCTGCGTGGTGGGCTTCTCTTTCTTATAGTGCCTCCTTGGTGACTCTTGCATCGACTGTGTCATTTTCTATTTTCCCTTCTTCATCTTGGAAGCCTCTCCTGCTAGCGTAGGCTTCAGCCTAGGAGACCTAGGTGATTTTGGCACCGCGAGGAGCATCTCCACGCTTACAACCTTAAGGGTAGCTCTCTCAGAGGCCATCGGTCCTCCAACACTTACGGATTCCATGGGCGCTGACATCAGGCTATTGAAGAGCTCCTGGGTTTCCTTACAAAACTTGTCAAACAATAAACTAACCACCAGAGCCTCAAAACTCACAGGGTTCATGTGCAACAGATAGCTCGACACCTCAACTCTTAGAATGAAAAGTGTTTTTTGTAGGGCTACCATCTATAATTTATCGGCAAATTCAAATTCAAATCCGACTGTTCCACCCAAAATTCATTCATAAATTCTAGATTGGTGGCAGATTACCAAAGACATCGCATTTAAATTATGCTTTAAATGTCACCCCCACCCCCCCTCTCCTCTTAGCCATTTTCTCATTGTCAAATCATGAACAGTGACCTTAATGGTCACTTTTTGGCTTCCCTGCATGGTCTCTCCTTCTATAGCACAATTCCCTTAATGCTTCTACTAATGCTGTGACATTATTCCATGCCGCGCAGTCCCAAGTCCTGTATGCCTACAACCCAGGAAGTGTAGTTTATAGTCCCGCACCTCCTTTTAGCTGCCTAGAGCGCTAAGATTGTGCTTCCATAATATAGTCATCCAGTGGGATCCCTAGTGTATGGCTCCAATTAGCTGCTATTTATCTTTCTCGAAAATGGATCTCCATTCAATTTCACCAGTTGAATTGCTCCACCCTTGGTAATCTCTTTGATGAGACATGGCTAGATCTCCATTCAATTTCACCAGTCGAACTGCTCCACCATCGGTAATCTCTTTGATGAGATATGGTCCTAGCCAATGCATCTGAAATTTTCCTAGAAAATTTTCAAACTTGTTGTCCTATAATAAAACCAAATCATTTACCTCCAAGGTGCACAATTTGATGTGCCGATCGTGTCGTTCCTTTTCGCGCTCCTTCTGAACTTGCTGATGGAAGCCAGCCAAATATCTATCTTTTTCAATTTATTTCAGTTGGGTGAGCTGCTTCTTCAGGGCTCCGTGGTTCACCATTCCTGTGAATGCCATGATACGTAGACTAGGTATAATGCACTCCATTGGCATAATAACTTCTACATCATAAACCAACCTGAAAGGTGTCTGTCCAGTTAGCTTTTTACAAGTACTTCTGTAAGCCCATAATGTTGTGGGTGTGCACACATCCCAATCATTCCTTTGTGCATTACAAACCTTCATCAGTGAGTTTTCCAATATCTTATTAAATGCTTCCACCATCCCATTAGCTTGCAGGTGGAATGTCATACTCTTCTGATGATAAACTTGAAAAACCTCCGTCAGCATGCTGATCGTTTCATTAAGGAAATGTGTACTGCGATCTCTCATCAAAATCTTTGGGCAACCAAATCTAGTCAGCATATGCTCAAATAGGAACTTTGCTGCTATTGCCCCTGTACAATATTTCATGGGCTGCACCTTTGCCATCTGGTCAAATACTCCATCGCTCTGATGATATATCACGCACCCATATTTTTTCCTAGAGGCTGAATCATGGCTACAAAATCAATGGCCCATTTCTCGAATGGTTGTACCGACACTTGCAGATTCCCATGTAATTTCATTTTCTTTTTTTGACCCTCTTGGCCAAAGGGTAAATATATTTCCAAAAATTTGCACTAGCTAGGAAAAGGCTAGTTCCCTCTTTAGCTCGGTGGCATAAAAAATAGAGAGAAGCCTAGGTGTTTGAATTTGTGGTCAGAGAGAGAGCTTGTGGGGCCGACTAGCTGGCAACTTTGGTAATAACATAAAATCAATGATTTCTTGGCTCAAAATGTTCTAGATTCTGATTGGTTAGGTGGATCCTTGTTAGTTTGGTGGCTTGTTCTATGTTACTGGATGATTTTTCTCATTTTTTGGGCTCTTATAGTTTTTTCCAAGCCCGAAAAGGATCATAACAACTATGTTTATTTTCACTGCTAATTTTCGTGATGTGGTTGCTTCTCAAAAGGTTTTATGGATTTGTAACACACCTATAATGGATGTGATAGGATTTAGCTCATCTTTGTAATGGGTGTTATTGTTTCTATACACTACATTGAGTCATTTAGTAGCTAAAAGTTCGTTACATTTCACTTTAAGTTCTACCCATTTCATTATTCACTTTTGCAATTCCCCTATGCATTTTTTTAGCAGTAATGGGGGGAAATCTCAGTGAAAATTATTTGCTCAAAGTGATTTTGATTGGGATTATTCATCGGGAAAGTCAAAAATACTATTGAGATATGTGAGGAATGAGCCTCACATGAATTCCAAGTTCAAAATAGGTGTGGATTTTGAGACTCATAATACATAGTTTGATGGGAACAATGTCAAGGCATAAATATAGGATAAAATAGGCTAGGAGAGGTTTTGAGTTGTCACTTCTTCTTAATACACAGGAGTTATTAGTGCCCTCATTGTTTTCAGTAATAGGTACACATTTGAGTGTGTGGGTCATTAGCTTGATGAGCTCAAAGTGCATTCTGACATGAACGTCGTTATAATGTTGGTTGGCAAAAAATGTCATTTCGATTCTTTGAGAGAATCACTAATTGAAGAAATCCAAGCCATTGTTGAAGAAAATAATTTGGTTCTCATAAAAAATCCAAGTCCCTATTTCAAATTTTGAAGCTTGTCTCTTATGCATATATAAGTCAATAAGATTATCTTGTTTCTATTCACCCACTCCAGAATGAGACTTGAACATAGTCAATTAGTTCCATGGAAACCTTTAATCACATGAAACAACATACTAATATTTGAACCATTGGACATGTTGACCATGCGAAACCGAATTTGACATTTTTCCATGAAAGAAGAGTGTGTAGAGTAGTAAAAAGGAAAAGATATTTTATGTAGGTGCATGGACACTTGCTCCATGAGACCGCACAGTGACAAGGACAATAACATGTTAGCCATGAATCTGTAGGGGTAGAGAGTGTGACAAGGCTAACCAGAAGCATGCCACCTAGAATTTATGCTTCATAATTTCAATCCAATTATTACACCCATTCTTACAACCTCACCTACACGCCAACTATATTTGGGAAACTACACTCCTATTGTCGACAAGCTGAGAACCTGTGTAATAAAGGCCAACTGAAAGAGGTGATGTAGATCTAGCTGCTGATGGATCATTTGCAAGATTTTTTTTAATGTATGCCAAGTGTGCTAGTATGGTTGATAGCTATAGAGTCCTAAGGGAAATGATAGAGCAAAATGTGGTTTCATGAACTACCATGATTGCAACTTATTTCATAAATGGAATTCGTCTAATTGAAACTTATTCAACTAAGTGGGTTCATGTCTGATGTTTGTAGCAAATGAAATTTTATACACATATTCCAAGTGTAGGAGTTATCCTATTTGGAATTCAGGAAACAAATTGTGTCGGGCCACCCATGACTAAGAACATAAAGAACCCATAATTTTTCTTCCAGCGGCCTATTTAGGTTCTTTTTAATTTTATTACAATGTTTTCCTCTGTAACACAAGCTAGTTCATTTCATGAAAGAAAACCTGAGAGAAACGACCGAATCTTGCAACAGAGTATCTGGGTTGTCTTCATTAAGGCCCCCCTTAGATGATATTAGTTGGTATTGCACAAACTAGTTGACACACCAAGTTTCAGATGTCCCAAATTAAGAGAAGGTGCAGACTGAGAAACAAAGTTTTCCAGCCAAACATAGAGGTACAAAAACGTTTACAAGTGATAGAAAGCAAACAATTCAAATAGGTATGATGGACACAGGTAGTGGAAGAAGGGAGAGTAGTCGAGAACTCAATGTAGGTTGTAGTAGTTAATGGAAGAGTAGTAGGAAACAAGGTAGAGAGTGGGGTCTTGCGAGTAGAATGTTGGGACACCCATAGAAGGAGGAAGAAGTGCAAAACAATGGAGTGAAACATAGAGTACAATTAGGGATTATATTGTAATTCAGTATTTAGAGGTGGATTGGGGTCAAGAAGAGTAGTAGTGCAAGTGATCATGGCTATCCAACTGTACATGGTTTGGGATGATCCAATTATTTTTGTCAAGCACTTGTTGGGAACCAAGTGTGACATATAAATTTAAATGAAAGGATGTGAAAATGTGAATTTAAAAGAGATCTAAATGTAGATGAAATGAAATCACATTCAAATGAAAAGTGATTTTGTAATGGATGGAAAAGCAGTTAAGATATTTTCATTAAAATATTAAAATATTCCCTCTCATGATTATAAAAGAGGTTATGTTCTCAGGGCTATGGTGTGTTAGGATTGGAGTTTTTCATTTGTTGTGGAGTTTTATGTAGGGTTTTGAGTGTGTAAGGAAATTTTGGAGGCAACGCAACCTCCTTGTCACTATGGAAGGGAGGCCTACATATTATGTAAACTGTATTTTTATTAATGAGGAATCTCGATTGCACTGTCTTCTTGTATTCTCATCAAATCTATATTTTTATTTGTAGTAGTTGATCTGTAATGTCATTTGTTTTGTATATTTGTTTTAGATTAGTTTTTTGTGCCTTTTTTGTAGAATTGTTGTAGCTCTCTGTCCTTTGTAATTTCATTTTATTTTGTTGGCCCTCCTGGCTGGAGGGTAAATTATCATAATACTCTTAGCCCTCAATGTAGGGAGAATGCAAATCATAAGAAAGATCTTAGATACCTTCTCTATCACAATTAGGATGCAAATTAATCATGAAAAATCAACCCTCATTGCAGATGATCTAGATATGGAGGTTTTGTAGCAACTACAACAACCCTCCAAAATTTTTCCTTAGCCTATTTTGGAGCCTCCTTACCAATCTTGCACAAGATCTTGTCTTTCTTCGTCAAGTACACAAGCTTCAGTGTTTTTCTTGCACAAATGCAACCTATCGATCACAGCTTGATGCATTCCCCTCACAAGCTGATTGACCTATTACACGTTATTTTTTCACTGTCCTTGTACTCCCCGTCCACAATCCTGGAGGACCTCTATAGTATTCCTGACATGCTTTCCTGTCATGAAGAAACTCCCATTATGTCCCTCTTCGTGATTAGATTAATTCCTTTTGCATCATTTCCCAAAATCTTCTATTTATCCCAGTCTACAAGACCGGCGGTAATGACCCGTGTCCTCCTTGTGCTAATATGGAGGGTTTAAAATTGTCCCTAGTGCCAACTGGATTGACTCAGCCCTTTCTCAATCACGTCGATCCTTAGCCAGCGTGGTTTTCTCTGAAACAGACGTGTCGATTGGATTGATTTTCTTAAAAATAGTCACATTGACCCCCCTCTAGTGCTTGTTGTCAGTTAGGCAGTCACACCGATGCCTGTAGATGGAGATTAGGGTTTAACCCAGATCTCAACCAGTGTGTATTGCTTTCTCAATTTCTGCCTCTTAGCTTGTTTTAGGCTATTTCTCCCTGACTGGAAAGCTTGATTTGTCTTGGCTTAAGTGCTTGTTTGTTTGCCTTATTTTGCTTGATTTCTTGAGTCTTTGGATGGTTAGTGGCTTTAGGACATCTAGCTTGTCATCCATCCCGTTGATTGTGAACTCACTGAATCAAGTTGTTGGTAAATTTACTCCTTGCATTTCATTTATAGTCCTCTTATTGCTTTGATCTCCATCATTCAAGTTTGAAAAGTTTCATTTGATTATTTAAATGTCTCTTTTCCAATATAGATCACGTTGCTTGTCTTGTTTTTTCTAGAGTCATTGCATCATTGGTTTGGAAGAAGTTATTTTTGTGACTTTCCATCTCTTTCAGGATTGATTGTCTCGAAAACTTTTTCATTGAAGTGTTTTACAAAAAATTCGTTTTGTCATTTCATGAAAATTACACAATTCTAGTTTGTTGCATCAATGTGTTACGTTAGTTAGCTTCATTGAAGACTAGAGTTGCATTTGCATTTGAAAAGAAAAATAGTTCTCTTTACCTTTGGAAGGACTACTTGAAGTGCACTTGTTAGGAAAATAGGAATTGGGAAGAGTTTTTTCATTATTTTGTTTTAAAAAACTAAAGTAGTGAAAAAATCATTTTGCTTTTAGTTGATTGGTTGTTTGCATTTGATTATGTTTTCTACCCTCTCTAGTGTAAACAATTCATTGAATTGAAAGAATCTTGTCTCATTTAGCTTCATACACGATTTTTCAAGTCACATTGCTAAGGCTTGAAAATTGAGACATAATTCAAGATAAACTTTAAAATGAACTCAAATAACCTAAGGCACATTTGAAACCTAACTTTCAAATTTATAAGGTCTAGGCTAGAGACGTCATTCAATGTATTTAAACCTAGAAGCTATCGTTCGCTTCAGCACTAGACAATGATAGTACAGACTTGTGCTCCCCATACCATCGAGTATATAAAGGGAGACCCCACCAGACTGCAATCCTTTATCCATAGGAATTTGTGTCTACTACCTTGTAAATGTGAAACACTGAACAAAACATTCAGGGAGATCATCTAACCATACTTCTCGGTTCGTCAGGAGGTATTCTGTAGTTCATGGTTATGTGGTAATCCTTTTTACCTAAATCATCTTGAGCAGTCATTTGATATTTTTGACTCTTTAAGCTTAAAAGATCATCTGAGAACTTCTCCTTTTGAGCTCTCTTCAAATCGAAAGTGATAGAGTCACCTTTGCTTCTTTCTTGACTCTTAAAACATGAAAGAGAACGAGTTTGTTTGTGCTTCTTAAAAAAATTGTTGCCCACGATCTCATAACATCCTTGTTAGTCTTTTCTCGACCAAATCATGAGTATTCCTTTTAAAATATATTTAAAGCCTTGGAATGTATCTCTCAGTTCCTATTATTTGAGGCAAAGCCATTGTGGCAGAACCGTCCGGTTCACCTACTTCCTCTTCCTCTCCTCCATTTGAAAGATTGTCTCAAGAGACATTTCCTAAATTACCACAATCGCTTGAGGACCAAGGTGTTGAACTTGGAATTGTTCTAAGAATTCAACCTTTGTCATCTTGTCCTACACCTCCCTCAGATTCTGGGTCACTTTTTGATATTGGCCTGAAATCTTCGGATAATCCTATCGAGACTCCTGAGAGTCAGCCAACCCCTGACAGTCGTCTTGGACTCATTTTTTATCCTTCGAATCCATTTTTCAGCCTTGTCGTGATACCAGTGCAACATCCGTTTAGTCCGTACAATAAGCCACATATTGCTTTGGAATTATCCTCTCAAACATCTTCGGTTGTTCATCATCGCTTGTTTCCACCCATGGAACTGGAAGGTGAATTTCCAATCTCCTCTCTGGGTCACTTGAAGGTTTCCACTCCACACACTATCGAAGAGGAAGAAGAGAAGTTTCCTCTAGAAGGTTTCCCCTACATGGGAAGAATTCCCATCAGTGTTTATCAGAAATTACCTCCCAATTATGTGACTTTAGCACAGTTTCTCTCAGGTACACCTAGTGCCTCTTCACTTTATCATATTCCTATTTGGGCATCTGGTGTGATGCCTAACATAGGTCTGTTCATTTTGAATCTAACCCCCCAACAGATGCTAATTTCTACATTTACTTCAATCCCAGTGCATCCCACCATTCTAAACCCTCTTGTCTCGTTAGTCCAGGTCACCTGTTTGATGCAACCGATGGTCTCGAGTCCTACCTTTGTTAGTCCTTTGGTCTCTCCAGTAAGTGCACAAGTTGTGCCACCCCCTGGGGGGACGAATCTGAATGTCTCTATGGTGTTGCGCATAACTAATGTGAGTAGCTCACATGCTCACATGGTTTGGCGAACCACCCTTCTTTTGGTGTTATTGAAAACCCTGTTGGTCCTGTTGGATCAAGCAATGTCAAGTACCAACAGGATCAAAATCCCATTGGTCCCTCTGGGTTAAGAAATTTTGAGTATCAACAACCTTATGAGGCTCAGGTTCAGTACCAAACTCCTTATGTTCCATATGGTTCCCAAGGAATGGTAAATCCACCTTACGTCCTTCAGCCTCAGAAGTACGTTCAGCGTGGTCCAACCACCATTCCCGGTGGCTATGGCCAGATACAATTCAAAATATTTCAAGGTTTTAATCCAAGAATTGTCCAAGTACTCTTGCAGTAGCAAGGACAACATCTGTAGCAACAAGGGAAACCTTCGTTGCAGCAAGGGCCATCCATGCAGTAGCAAGGTCCAATGATGCAACATCAGGGACCACTGCAACAACAACAATGGAAGCCCTCTGTTACACAGTAATTTGTCACCGTTTGTCACCGTCCCTGTTACCCCTCTCCCGTATCTTGGAGGACCCATTCCGAGACTTGTGAGAAGTGACAAGACTTGAAACCACTTGCCTTATTCACCTCTAAACATGAGCTTCATATGACCTTAAGACATCTCCTGCTCATTGCCCTTAAAAACAACCCTTTTTG